>SNSB01004421.1:1262500-1275474 GCA_012922965.1 Capreolus pygargus | reverse complement strand
GTCAGCAGGAGAACAAACCTGATCAGGAGACTCAAGAGAGACAGAGAGGCAGCGGGGACATGGGTTTGCTAGGAAGAAGCCCCGGAGGAGGGGTAGACAAATCAGGAAGGTGGCTGGTGTCTCTGCCGTGAAATACAAGTGATGATTTAGTCGCTAAGTCATGTCCGACTCTTGCCACCCCATGGACTGTAGCCCGCCAGGCTCCTCCGCCCATGGGATTCTCCAGGCAAGAATACCGGAGTGGGTCACCATTTCCCTCTCCAGGGGATCTTCCTGATCCAGGAATCGAACCCAGGTCTCCTGCATTGCAGGCAGATTCTTTACCGACTGAACTATGAGGGAAGCCCAGGTAAAGTGGTCAAAAGCCAGGCTCCATGTCAGGGGAAGGTCCAGAGCTGGAGGAGAGAAGCTCTTTCGAGAACAGGTACCTCTGATGTATGGTCTGTGGTGTTTAAGCGTCACGTGGTTTGTCACGTGACCAGCACGAGTCACGCGGGTGCTGCACGCTGTGAGGCATCGTGTGACCACCGGCAGAGCAAGGTATGACGTCTGTGTGGCAGCCAACCACCGTGCATCCTGGGACCCCCCACATCACACGACCACGACACACGAGCCCACCACATGTCGCATGACCCCCACACAGCACAGGTTGCGTGACCTTTAGCTGCTTCAGCTGTCTGTCCAGCTGCCTGTCCAGCCCCACCAGCCCTGCACGCACCATGAGCTGGGAAAGACTGATCTGAAAGATGAAACTGCAGAGAGAAGGAGAAAGTTTAGACGCCCTGCAAAGGTCTTCAAGTATTCCAACCCCAATGTGATATAGTGTTTTCGCTCAGATTCTGACCTCTTTGAAGACTCCTTTGGAAGCAGGAAAAAAAGTGGACATCTACCAGGTATCTGGTAAATAACCAGACACCCAGACCCCCCGGTGTTTTCAGGGCTCACAGAGGAAGCTAGGTCAAAGGCTCACAGCCGGGTCCAAACAAATGTGGAAGCTTGTGGCCGGTCCCTCCACTGGAATCGCTTCATCCTCCCTCTCGCTCAGAGCCCCAGAGTGGAGGCGCGGGGGTTCTAGGTGGACACCCTTGCTCTCCACATTGGCTGTCCTGAGCCCAGACTGGGTGCACGGGACTCTCCTCACAGGCCCCTCGTTTGGCCCTGGGGGTCAGGGAGCTCCCCCTTCCCACAGGCGGGGATGGAGCAGACGCCAGCAGGAGGACCACACACACGGAGGCCACCAGCTCCCCTGGAGCTTCGGTGCTTTGACGTGGCTGGCCCCGGACGGGAGGGACAGGAGGTCAGAGGTCATGCTCCCCGAGCGAGGCTGGGGGGTGAGCCCGAGGCCCTGCAGGACGAGGAGCCCTGCTCCTCAGCTCGGAGGACACCTGAAAGCCCCAGTTAGCTTCCTCTTATGCAAGTCACCCAATTTCCTGATTTCTTGTTCTGCTCCCAGTTGTAATGGAACATGTCGTTATGTAACTTCTATTATAAAGATTCCACCTTCCAAACGACACTGTGCTCTTCAGGAGGCCGGGCGGGGAAATTGTAGCTATCTCTCTTCTGCCAGGGAGAACCAAGTCCAATCATCACAGAGCTGGAGCCTCAAATACTCCTGGGGCGGGGGGGCCTGTTCACACCCATGGGCCGTCTCATCAAGTGACCCTGCTCTGGGCTCATTCAATGCAGGTTCTTTGGTGGAGCTGCTCATGTACCAAATGATCAAAAATATTGATGGAAAACAGATTTTTTTTTTCCTTTAAAAAAGTGATTGATTCTTACAAACCGGATATAGTTCAAGGAAAAACAGTGAACTGATTGATCACCTGATCAGACTATTCTGGGTCATGGTCGATGTCCAGATGGGGCAGGGCCCAGGAACCAGCTTCCTGACATGCTCTGTCCCCTCCTGCTAAATCGTGATCTCCTTTCCTCTCTCCTGGCTTTCAGACCCGATAGATAGAACCAGTCATTATCGCTTGCTTGCACCGCCCTGACGCAAAGCAGGTGATACTCGCTGTCCCCTCCTCCCTGTAAAAGTCTCAGAATCGAAAGGGAACCTTTCCCACAAAAGGTGCTGTGAGGAGGAAACATCCTAGGTTTCACAGTCCAAGCAGTTTAGAGACTGTGTGTTTGCCCTGGAATCCTGTTTTTCTTCTCATCAGGATTTGCGGGTCTTGGAAAACATCACCGTTTAAAAAAAAAAATTCAAAGGAGACAAAGGAAATGAATAAAATTCCAGCTCTGAGGGGGGATAAAAGCAATAGAAGCTTCAAGCAGAAAGCTGCCAATAGGGAGATTTCATGCTTTTGTTAATTAAACGAACAAAGAAAAAAAAAAAAAAAAGAAGAACAGTGCAGTAGGCTGCATCCTACGTAACAGCTTCCACTAATAAAAAGTAATAGACAATTTCCTGCATTCAGGGCCCTGAATGCTATTACAGCAGGTAATGGAGGTTGGGAGCCGGGCACCCTCGCCCGCTGTCAGGGGAGGCCAGCCCCACCTTCGTCTCCTCTTCTTATTAAATGACTAAGTGCAGCCGTCTGTGTCCTATCTCTTCCTCTTGCAACTATTGGATTGTATTATTTTACATTTTGATTGAAATGATGTCACCGCCAGATAAAAGCCAGGGCCCAGCCTTGTAATTGAATCGGCTGGAGTTGTTTATTCTGGTGATCTACAGCGGGGCTCCTCTTGTCCGAACAGTGCCCACAGAAAGGGCTTCTCTTGTTCGACATGCTGCTGATTAGATCTATTAACAAAAAAGATGTCGAGCTGGGGGGTCGAGGGCCTGGAGCCGGAGTTTCGGGGGAAAATTGGAAAAAAAAAAAAAAACTAAGTGAAAAGAGACACCATCTGCCAAACTTTCCGAGTGTGAGTGGAGGTTTCCATGCATGCATTTCACGAGGCATCAGCGCCACATGTAAACTGCGTGGATGGACAACGGTACCAGGGCGGGTACCGGAGCCCGAGCTTTGATGTTCCTAGAGGCCGTGCCCACGTCCTCACTGACAGGGTGGCTCTGGCCTCATGCACAGCAAACTCCCATTTCCTTTACTTAGGCATCGAAGTTGCGTAGCATCTACAGTCACGATGAAATGTGGGGATTAATTAGATTACGTTCAAATTGTTAGTTTTTGAGATGTGAATGGACCTAGAGAGATCATGCAGAGTGAAATAAGTCAGAAAGAGAAAAACAAACATCATCTATTAATGCATCCATGTGGATCGAGAAGAATGCTACAGATGACCTTATTTGAAAAGCAGAAATGGAGACACAGATGTTGGGAGCAGACGTGTGGACACCGAGGGGGTCAGGGGGGCGTACGGAGGCTGGGATGGATATGTACACACTGCTGATACTACACAGAAAACCCATAACTAGTGAGAACACACTGTGTGGCCCAGGGAGCTCTGCCCACTGCTCCGTGGTGACCGAGACGGGAAGGAAATCCTAGAAAGAGGGGCCCCTTGTGGCCAAGACACTCAACCACCCACCTGCCACGCAGGAGACGCAGGTCGATCCCTGGGCCGTGAAGATCCCCTGGAGTAGGAAATGGCCACCCACGCCAGTATTCTTGCCTGGAGAACCCCATGGGCAGAGGAGCCTGGTGGGCTACAGTCAACTTGCAAAAGCATCGGACATGGCTTCACGACTAAGCGACTAACCATTTCACTGTCACTTCATATGTGACTATATGGCTGCTTCCCTTTGCTATATAGCAGAGACTAACACAACCTTGTAAAGCATCTATGAGGCAATACAAATTTAAAAAAACAATGTTCCCGGAAAAAAAACCCTGCCCCTAAAACAGACAACACGCTTTACATCGAGAGTGACTGAGCCTGCTACGCTACCCTGTGTAATCACACACGGAAGGAGGAAAGGGGTAGGGTTATCACTGTTGCACTAACAAGCAAAACCACTGTTTAAGCCCTTGTGTTTCAAGGCAATGCTCAGAATTCGTTGTAAAAACAAGGCAAGTTTTACCTTTGAAAGTAAAAACTGCAGAAGAAAAGCACAAAGCCGAGCCTAACAAAACGCTCATGTGCTCTGATTGATTGTCTGTGTTTCCAGGACTTAAACCCCAGCCTCCCGGCACACTTCCCGGCCAGTCATAACAGAGGTCACTGCACGGCAGGTGCAGACCTGGAAAGGCAGGCACGCCTTCAGGCAAATCCTTGTTCAATTTCATCATGTCTCCATGTTCTCTCCATGTGGCAAATGTTCAAAACTGTATGTTAAATTTGCCCTTATTACAGCTGTATCTGTGTGTGTGCGTGCGCATATTAAGTTGTGTTCGTCATGCCTGACTCTTTGCGACCCCGTGGACTGTAGCCTGCCAGCATCTTCTGTCCATGGGATTCTCCAGCAAGAATATCGGAGTGTGTTGCCATGTCCTCCTCCCGGGGATCCTCCCAAACCAGGGATTGAACCTGTGTCTCCTGCACTGGCAGGCCGGTTCTTTACCACTGAGCCGTTGGGGAAGCCCTATTATGGCCCTAAAGTAGCCATTTTTCTGTTAAAAATGGAAAACATTTAGTGTTTATTTGACCTGCTCATTGACCTAATCAGCAACCCAACTAAGTACTTGTTATCAACAGAGCTAAAAGCAATTTCATAAGTATTTGCACCTTTAAGTTTCTGATTTGCCTGCACCTTGGAAAACTTAGGTTCACAGAAGTCCAAGGGCATTAAAGCCTCTGTCCCTGAAAAATCCATGATATATCCTGGCTTTGCTGCTTCTGCATGAAGAGTCTGCTGGGCAGTGCGTGTGCCCTTCAGTGGCGAGCGGACGAACAAGCCATGGTGCTCCAGACAGTGGGATGTTATTCAGCCAGAAAGAAAGGAGCTTTCAGGCCACACAAAGACATGCAGGCATCGTAAATTCACATCACTAAGTGGAAGAAGCTGGTCTGAAAGGCTGCGTCCTACAGGATGTTTTGCCAAAGACAAGACAGTAGAAACAGTAAAAGGACCAGTCGTTGCCAGGGCTCAGGGGAGGGATGAAGAGGTGGAGAATGGGATTTTTCAATTGATGAAACTACTCTGTAAGACATTATGCATTTGCCAAAAGCCACAGAATATACGAGAGCCAGCGTGAACACTAACGTATCAACATTGGTCCATAACTGTGACAACTGTACCATGGGCAAGTAAGATGTCACAGCAGGGAAAAGTTGGATTTGGAGTGTGAGCAAGTACGGGAACACTCTGTACTCTCTGCTGAGTTTTCCTCTAAAATCAAAAACTGTTCTTGAAAATCAGTTTTGGGTTTTTTTTTAATTATTTATTTTTTCATTTATTTTTATTAGTTGGAGGCTAATTACTTACAATATTGTAGTGGTTTCTGCATACATTGACATGAATCAGCCATGGATTTACATGTGTTCCCCATCCTGATTCCCCCTCCCACCTCCCTCCCCATCCCATCCCTCTGGGTCTTCCCAGTGCACCAGCCCTGAGCACTTGTCTCATGCATCCAACCTGGGCTGGCGATCTGAAAATCAGTTTTTAATGCAGAATCAATCTTAAGCTTTTCCCTGAAAAGCAGGAGAAGTCCCGCTCAAAGCATAGTAGAGGGTCCCCATGTACTGTCTCCAGGCTCTCCTGCTCAAAACCAAGGGCCCTCGGTTCCCGCTGCTGGGGAACAGGACAAAGTTCTGGGGCCTGCACTGTTCATCTGCTCCTTCCTGTGAGCAACCAGGACTGAGGTCACCCCTCTGCCCCCTCACTGACCACAAGCAGAGCTGTGGGGATGCCCGTCAGATAAAGGGGTGATGCTGACAAGGGGATGGCCCTTTAGGCATTTCACCTATTTCTTCCCAGAGATGAAGAAAGTTGCCTTGCCAAATAGGCCTTCAGCCCCTTGGGAGCATTTTACTAATTTTAAAAGTGAGGAAAATACCATAACAACACAATTTAATTTGATCTCAGTTTCTTTTGACATCTTTATTAAAGAAAAAACTCAGATACAGTAAAACGTTACCTGCCTACACAAATGGTTCTCCGGTGAGTGAGCACCAACAGCGAGAAGAGAAGATGGTGCAGAGTCAGTGCGTCTTTCTGCCTGCCTAGTCCCTGCAGTCCTATCCACCTCACGTCACCGGGATACTCGCCACCAGTGGAAACAGCCCCGCCACCCGCCCTGCCCTCCGCCAGCTTCTGCACAGACCCTCACCTGCAGGGGTCTCCAGGTTACGGGCACAGTTTTCTGCCACTTCTCATCTGCAGCCTCGTGTCCTCACTTTCCTCCACATTGAGGTGTGACTGGAGCACCTCCCCTGCTCAGAGACACCAGGGCAGCCACAGACACCTAAGCGACCAGCCAGGGAAGTCTCTTCACTCTCCTGGGCCCGAGGGTCTTCTTGGCCAACAAGAGACATGGGAGGGCCCTGTCAGGAGCCTGAACCACCCTCTCAGATAACACCAGCAGGGGCCACTGGGAGCACGGAAGTTCCAGAGACACCAAGCTGACCGAATGGTACCACAGAGGCCAGAAAATTAAACCATCACTGGAGCCCCAGCCCACCAAGGGAAGCCAGGACCCACGTGCAACACCCAAGAGGGATGCCTACCAGGAATCAGTATTTCCTAACAGAGCAGACAGAATGTCCAGGGTCCAGGGCCCAGTGACACCAAGAAACGAGCAATCACCCCTGGGACAAGGAGAGGCACTAGCCAGTGACAACGCTGAGATGAATCAGACGCCAGAATTATCCACCCAGGTTTTAAAGCAGCTGTCACAAAAATTGTTTCGGTAATCAATTACAAATCGCCCGAAAACAAGTGAGGGGAAAACCACAACAAAGAAATGGAATTTATAAAAATAGCCAAATGGAAATCATAGGCCTGAAAGAGCCAGTCAGTGAGACACTGCCTGGGTGAGCTCAGTAGGAGGGTGGAGCAGACACGGGGAGTAATCACTGAACTTGAGGAAAGATCAATAGCATTTACCCAACCCAAACAACAGAGAGAAGACAGGCTGGGAGGAAAATGAGCACGGCCTCATGGACTGCATGGATTCTGACAGAGTGTCCAAAGTCCATCTCCCTGGGGCCTCAGAGGGCACCAAGAGTGAGTCTGAATCGGGGTTGGAAGAAGTCACAGCTGGAAATGCCCTCAGTTTGGTGAAAGACACA
The DNA here is from genome assembly GCA_012922965.1 of Capreolus pygargus. Lineage (NCBI taxonomy): Eukaryota > Metazoa > Chordata > Mammalia > Artiodactyla > Cervidae > Capreolus > Capreolus pygargus. The sequence goes on along the minus strand of SNSB01004421.1, from coordinate 1,268,334 downwards.
AACCTACACATACTGCAAGACTGAAAACAAAAGCACACAGGGCTTTCCCGGTGGTCCAGAGGCTAAGAATCCAGCTGCCTGTGCAAGAGACACAGGTTCAAGCCCTGGCCCAGGAAGACCCCCTCAGGCCACAGAGCAGCTAAGCCCATGTGCCCCAACTCCTGAGCCCACATAACCTGGAGCCTGCACTCCACAACTAGAGAGGAGCCCCCATTCAGCACAACTCCAGAAAGGCCTGTGCAGCAGCAAAGACCCAGAACAGCTGGAAAAAAATTCTTTTAATAAAAACATATAAACAAAAACAAAAGCACACAAACATACCATAAACTTCTGAAAGCAAAAATCAAAGGAAAATTTCTTGAAAGCAATGAAAAAAAAACAACACTTACCTCCAGGAGCATCAATGAGAATGACAGCAGACTTCGCTCCCTGAACCATGGTGTCCAGAGGAAAGTGGCACAGTGCTTACTTCCTGGTGTTTAAAGAGCCGTGGTGAACCATGACATCTCTGACCAGCGAGACTGTCCTTTGGGAATAAAAAGCGCTAAAGACATTCCCAGAAGAAAAAACTAGAAGACTTTGTCACTAGCAAATTTATTATCTCAAGCTTTTTGTTGAATCGGATTAATGTGATGGTATTTAAAAGGAGGATGTGTTTTAATTCATTACTCCGGAAAGTTTAGAACTGCTTTTCCTAGGAGGAGGAATGATATCTATGTTCTCCTCCATAGCCTGCCACTCTATGAGTATCTGGCAGCACTGATGGTAAGTCAGCATAATAAGCAGAAACCATGGCGACACGACACAGCCTTTTACTCTACCTGCATTTCTCTACGAAGAATGAGTCGAGGCAATTCAGCATGCCTATGAAAACAGCAAAATGATCATGTATTGTCTGGAACATCTGAAAAGTGCCTGGCAGTTCTTGGCATTCCCTGGACAGCTTCTCGCCAATGCAAATACATGCATTTTTTATAAACATGTTTAACAACATCCCAACATGTTTTATTATGATTAAAAGAACTGCAAATCTGATGAAATAACTCTCTAATCCAAAATGCAAATGCTCTTCTCTGGGGGAATAAAGCAGTCTGCTAAAAACAAGACTCCAAAGGAATAAAATAAATACTGATCTACATGTAAAAGAAACTGTTTTATCTTGAAGCAAATCTTATAAAAGTTAAGCAAACCTGAGAAATAAAATTAGAACAGGGGAATCTCAAGAAAGTACAGCTCCTATCAGAATGAAGAGGAAGAGCGTTACAAGGCCTGGCCAAGTGCCGAGATGACCCAGTGTGGCCCCATCATAGCCAATCAAGATGGCCCCAGTCATGGCCCATATCATAGACTCTCTGTACAGCGTCTGGACTGTTCTCAGCTTCCCAGTAGTGAGCCTGGGGCTTGGGAGCCCTGTTCCTCTTTACCTCCTCACTCCAAACTCCAGTTTCCCAAAAAAGTTCCTCCATACTAACTTCAGAAATTTCAGTGCAAGAAAATGCATGAGAACAGGTTGGAGTGAGGCAGGGCATAAAACATGGAAATCAGTCATCAAAGTGTAGACATGGTTGGCCACACTCTAGGACAGAAACTTAAAATATTTATCATAAACAAATGGACTTTGGCTTCCTCTTAAACCTCATTGCTAATCCCAGAGCCAGCCAGATTATGTCTGGAGCAAATCGATAATCTGTGTCCCTTAGGATGTGTGCTTCATGCGTGACTCTACCACCGAAATTTGATAACACAGATTCTGGCGTATGTCAGGAGTGGAAAGTACAATATAGATACAGAGCTTTAACTATTCATGTTTAAAAAAAGTAAAAACAGGAAAGGTAGAAAAATAGTTGTCTCTCCACAGGGAATCTTATCATTGTGAGGAGAAATAATAACCTCAGATACTCAGATGACGCCACTTTTACGGCAAAAAGCAAAGAGGAGCTAAAGAGCCTCTTGATGAAAAAGCTGGCTTAAAACTCAACATTCAGAAAACTCGGATCATGGCATCTGGTCCCATCACTGCACAGCAAATAGGTGGGGAAAAAGTAGAAAGAGTGGCAGATTTTACTTTTTTGGGCTCCAAAGTCACTGTGGATGGTGACTGCAGCCATGAAATTAAAAGACACTTGTTTGTTGGAAGAAAAGCTATAACACACTTAGCTAGTATATTAAAAAGCAGAGACATTACATTGTGACAAATGTTCATCTAGTCAAAGCTATGGTTTTTCCTATAGTCATGTATGGATGTGAGAGTTGGACCATAAAGAAGGCTGAGCCCCAAAGAATTAATGCTTTTGAGCTGTGGTGTTGGAGAAGACTCTTGATAGTCCCTTGGACTGGGAGGAGATCCAACCAGTCCATCTTTAAGGAAATCAGTCCTGAATATTCATTGGAAGGACTGATGATTAAGCTCAAACTCCAATACTTTTGGTCACCTGATGCAAAGAGCTGACTCACTGGAAAATACCCTGATGCTGGTAAAGACTGAGAGCAGGGGAAGTAAAGTAAGGTAAAGGAGAGGTAAAGAGAAGGAGGCAACAGAGGATACGGTGGTTGGATGGAATCACTGACCCAATGCACATGAGTTTGAGCAAATTCCAAGAGATAGTGAAGGACAGGGGGCCCTGGCATGCTACAGTTCATGGAGTTGCAAAGAGTCAGACATAACTTAGTGACTGAGCAGCCACAACAAAGTAGCCAAAAATGAAGTTTCACAAGCAAAAGAAAAATTATCAGATTTTAAAAGGGGATTAACATTTTATCTAATGAGATTTTTTTGATCATTTAAAAAATATTTGCCACTGCACATCATAAGATTTTCTCTTTCAGTCTGGAATTCAGGAAAGTCCTCTGTGTACATCCGGGAATCCTAGGCCCCAGGCACGGAACTGGATCTTCTGTCCTGGACTTGTCTACTTGGATAGAAAACACACAAGAAAGCAACAGGCCCCTCGAGATGAAAGTCTGTGATCTGATGCTGATAAACCACAGAATTTTCCTGCAGGAAATGAGAGGGAAAATATTTCAGAAATTGGCATTGGTTCCTAGTATTTTGAAAGCACATTTTTCTGTACCATTCTGTACCAGGATTATATTCACAGGGTCAGGCAGGAAAACATGAGATGCATTTAGAGCTCCCTTGCTGTCTCCTCCTGGGGTCAGGGTGGGGGTAGTCTATGAAGATTGTTCCATTTTTCTTCTTGGATTGGCAGGTAGAACCCTATGTGGGAACTTCCAGGAAAAGGCAGAAGACTGTTCTCCAAGAAACATTGTGTAAGTGTCCCTGTGGGAGAACAAACAGGGAAATTTCCAGAGGGAGGCAGGTGGGGGCCTGGGACCAGGAGCAGAGATGGCTTAGATGTCATGGCATAGAATTTTGGCCTCTGCCACTAACAGAGCATTTCAGCAATGTTCTATTTCTATTCAAGAAGAACTGCATTTCTTATGAAGGTGTTCTAGAGTGTATGTGTTCATGTGGGGTGTGTGTGTGTGTGTGTGTGTGTGTGTGTGTGTGTGTATCCAAGGAAGGCCCAGTGAATTGGGCCTTTGGGAGGAGCATGCAGCCCTGGTTTGTCTTCAAGGCCACGTCTTCACTGATCAAATACCAGGTGCCAAGTTCTCTAGTATCTACTTTAGCGTCAGTCACTCAGTCATGTCCAACTCTGTGTGACCCCATGGACTGTAGCCTGCCAGGCTCCTCTGTCCATGAAATTCTCCAGGCAAGAATACTGGAGTGGGTAACCATTCCCTTTTGAGGGGTTCTTCCAAATCCAAGGATCAAACCCAAATTTCCTGCATTGCAGGCAGTGTGAGGTGAGCAGAAGTAACACAGCTTAGATTAGGAGTAGGCCTTCCTACTTGGTAAGATTATCAGGCCACCTGGATACAACCAATTAGCTTTCCCTTAACACTGACCACTGTTTGCCAATTAGGACCAATTAGCTTTCACTTAACACTGACTGCTGTTTGCCAATTAGGAAATTAGGAACGGGGTGGAAACCCCCAGGAAAGTCCCGCCCCCTCGAAAGTTTTGATCAATGAAATTGCTTTGCAAACTTGTAACCAATCCGCTTAAACCAACAACGTGTGCTCACCCTATAAATTTGTGTAACAGCTTGGGCTTGGGGCTCTCTGACCTGCACCACTGCGTTGGATGCGGCAGAGGGCCCTGGCTTGAGTCAGTAATAAATTTCCTCTTTTTGCCAGTTGCATTGTCTTGGAGGCCTTCTCTCTTCCCGCTCCAGGATTCAGACATCGGGCACAACAGGCAGATTCTTTACCAACTTGGCCACCAGAGAAGCCCAGTAACTACTTTACCAAATTACCAATTTCTTCCTCAAGGAACTGCAGGAAGCAGTGGTTAACTCTCTACTTCTGAGACAAGCATGCTGAGCCTCAACCAGTTTAAGTAAATTTCCTTGAGTCACAGATGAGCACATGATGAGAAAGACCTTTGTGTTTTTAAAAACCACCCTCATTCAACTGCAGAGCAGAGAGTTTCTTCCAGGAAAACTTAGTCTGAGGATAAAATCTTGGAACCTGGGCACATGGGGAGTGTCACTCTTTGGGGTCACTAGGGCCCATAGCTTCTTTCAACATTTTTCTGCTGCCAGTTGACCAACCAAAAGCTGTGAAATGGGACTGGAGGGGCCTTTGAGTCCTGGGGGTATAAAGGATGTGTCTTGTCTTCCACTGGCCAGAAGAACCTGGATGTGGTCCTGAGCCCTTTTCTCTTCTCCACCAGGTTACACAGTGGAAGATGCTTTGAGGGGAAGTTAAAGATTGCCAAGATGTTAGGGGAAAGTGAAAGAGGGAGTGAAAATGCTGGCTTAAAACTCAACATTCAAAAAACGAGGATCATAACATCTGGTCCCATCACTTCATGGCAAATAGATGAGAAAACAATGGAAGCCATGACAGACTTTATTTTCTTGGGCTCCAGAAACACTGCAGATGGTGTCTGCAGCCATGAAATTAAAAGCCGCTTGCTCCTTGGAAGAAAAGCTATGACCAACCTAGACAGCATATTAAAAAGCAGAGACATTACTTTGCTGAAAAAGGTCTGTCTAGTCAAAGCTGTGGTTTCTCCAGTGGTCATGTATGGTGAGAGATGAACCATAGAGAAAGCTGAGTGCTGAAGAATAGATGCTTCTGAATTGTGGTGTTGGAGAAGACTCTTGAGAGTCCCTTGGACTGCAAGGAGAGCCAGCCAGTCCATCCTAAAGGAAATCAGTGCTGATTATTTGTTGGAGGAACTGATGCTGAAGCTGAAGCTCCAACACTTTGGCCGCCTGATGGGAAGAGCTGACTTTTTGGAAAAGACCCTGATGCTGGGGAAGGTTGAAGGGAGGAGGACAAGGGGACGACAGAGGATGAGACGGTTGGACGGCATCACCAACTCGATGGACACGAGTTTGAGCAAGCTCTGGGTAATGGTGATGGACAGGGAAGCCTGGCATGCTGCGGTCTATGGGGTTGCAAAGAGTCGGACATGACTGAGTGACTGAACTGAACTGGCTGAGACTATAAACATGTCTTTATTTTTTCAATGTTTAGGAAAATCCAAGGCTTTCTTACAATAAATAGGGAAAACTTTGATGAAGCTAGTGAAGTTTGACCTGTCATTATGTTCCCTGCATACTGAAGCAGAGGACAGTTGGACACTTTCACAGTAAAGGAGATGATGCTCTCTGTGGAGTATGCCTACAGATCTACTGCTTGGTTGGTGGAGGAAGGCCAAGATGGTGATGATGGTGGTGATGGTGGTGGTGGTGATGGTGGTGATGGTGGTGATGGTGGTGATGATGGTGGTGATGGTGATGGTGGTGATGGTGATG
>SNSB01004421.1:1239548-1251867 GCA_012922965.1 Capreolus pygargus | reverse complement strand
GGTGATGGTGATGTTGGTGATGGTGGTGATGGTGATGGTGATGGTGATGGTGATGGTGATGGTGGTGATGGTGGGGATGGTGGTGATGATGGTGGGGATGGTGGTGGTGATGGTGATGGTGGTGATGGTGGTGATGGTGATGGTGATGGTGGTGATGGTGATGGTGGTGGTGATGGTGGTGTAATGGTGATGAATATGGTGGTGATGGCAGTGATGATTATCGATAGTCAGATAGATACATACATACACATTAGATGGATACATGATTGATGGATGGATAGAGAGATGATAGAGAGAGACACACAGAGAGAGATAGATTATCAACAGATGGTTAGATAGATGATAGATAGTTGTTGGATGGAAAGATTGATAATAGAGATATAGATAGATATTAACATATACTCAACAGATGGATAGATAGATTACAGATTGGAAAGAGATGAATAGATAATACATAGAAAAATAGTAGATAGAAGATTGATGGATAGATAAGTGAGTGAATGGATGGATGGATGGACAGATGGTAGATAATACATGGTTAGGTAAATAGATCAGTAGATAGACAGAGTTATTGTGAAGGAAAGATTGGCTCATGTGATTGTGAAGGCTGAGAATTCCCACGATCGGCCCTCTGCAAACTAGAGCCCCAGAAGTGCTTGTGTTCAGTTCAGTCCAAGTGTGAAGGCCTGAGAACAGGAAAGCCAAAGGTGTAAGTCCAGGTCTGAGGGCAGGAGCCCCACGTCCCTGTCCAACCAACAGAAGACAGACCCTCCTTCTGTCTGCCTTGTTCTGTCAGACCCTCGAGGGAGAGGGTGCTGCCCACAGTGGGGAAGGCAGACTTCTCCACTCAGCCCCCATTCAAGGGCTGGCCTCATGCAGAAGCACCCCCACAGACACACCCAGAAACAGCACTTGACCCTGTCCATATCTGGGAGCCCAGCCACTGTAACCTGGGACATCTATAACATGGGGGAGGTAGGGCTTTGACTTCTGGGACCTTCTAACACCCGCCTCCAACCAGGGCATCACCTGTTAACCACTTCCATCTTAAAGAAGGCCCAGGGATTTCACTGATGTCCAATGGCTAAGACTTTGCCTTCCAATGCAGGGGGTGCAGATTTGATCCCTGATCAGGGAGCCAAGACCCCACACATCTTTCAGCCAAAAAATTAAAATATAAAACAGAAACAATACTGTAATAAATTCAATAAAGACTTCTTTAAAAAATGGTCTACATCAAAAAAAAAAAAAATCTTGAAAAAAAGGTCCAAATGGCCAGCCATCTTGATCTGGAGAGGGAAGCAGAGGGGCAGCATTTAGGCAAAAAGAAAATTGTTCTTCTGAAAGTGAGGGATTCTAAGGATTTTGAGGGTAATATTCAGGAGAAAAGATTTGCTACTGCCCTGACCTGGTGGGAATGGCAGGCAACATCTCGCCATCAGGGCTGAAGGACCAAGTCCCAGCCAGCAGTTTGCTCCTGGGAGGACAGAGGGGAGGTCTCTGCTCAGAAGTCAGCAAGCTCCAGTTCACTGGGGAGGGGCAAGAATTCTCCAGTCCTTCCGTGTCAAATGATGTTCTTCCTGCAAAAATATTCGAATCCCTCCTTCCTTGGGAAAGGAAGTAGGATTAGCACAAGATTATTCAATGCAGATTATTCAGCAAAACATTATTGGCCTTTCCTGGTGACTCAGATGATGAAGAATCTGCCTGCAATGTACGAGACCCGGGTTCGATCCCTGGATCAAGAAGATCCCCTGGAGAAGGAAATAGCAACCAACACCAGTTTTCTTACCTGGAGAATTCCATAGACAGAGGAGACTGGTGGGCTACAGTCCATGGGGTCACAAAGAGTTGGACACAACTTAGCTGCTAACACACATGCATTCAATGGAAGAAGTTTGTCCCATTCCCCAGACCCCCACCCCTACCCACCAATCGCAGGCGTATGCCTGGATAAAGCGGTACCAAGTCTGAGCCCAGCCTGGCAGGAGCTGGCAGCTTCTGAGCAAGAAGGAGAAGACACCAGCCTGAGGACTAATGAGAAACCATCCTGAGAGGCGGGGTGTCAGGAGACCAGATGCACAGAGTCTGAGACAAGCGGAGGCTCGGTGCTCCCCAGGAAGCTGGGGTCTGGGGATGGGAGCTTGGGGGAATCGGGCAAGCTTCCCTAAGGGACTCCTTGCTCCCTGGGGAGAGCCAACGGAGGCGGGAATTGGGGTGAGTAACCAGCAACCTCAAAACATCACCGCACAGCTGGATTCACCCACGGACAGGAGCTCCACCTTGGGACAAACGCCCTTGCACATTTAATAAGAAACTTAGTGGTCCTGATACAGGTGGAGGACTTAAAAATCCACTCAGACCATCCCTGGAGCTTCCATCCTGAGAAGGCAAACCCTTCCATTATCGTGATGACCAGATCTTGGGGAGGAGCAAAGCCAAGTTCCTTGAGCTACTAACATGCTCACATCTGGCTTTGCACAGTCCATGCTGACATCTGTGGACCCTGTCCCTGAAATGGGTACACAACTTTATCAGCCAGTATCTCCATATGGATGAAGTTTAGTAAAAAGCTAATTCACCAATTGGGAATTTTCCTCCCAAAACATCCTGGTTTAGTTCCTCAGGGTCTCCCCCTGCATGGAGCTCCTTGCAAGCCCCTCAGGGCCCAGTGTGAATGTGGCCTTACTCCCACAGCCATGAGAGGCCAGGAGGGGAAGCAATGATCCTCAGAAGGCGGGTGGGCCAAGTGTGACTTAGAAGATTTCATTTTGGCACAAAAGCATAGACAGGAAAAAACGATGAAGTCTAGAATCAGAAACATGAGTTGTGGTCCCCAAACACACTTGCTCTATTTGCTGGAATGGTCCGTCCACACACGTGTGGGATTGTCACCGACAACCTGCACACGATGGAGGTTGGTGTGGACACAGGCGGATGAGGGGTCGGCAGAAATGTCCCGGTGATACTTTCAGGAGTTTCAGGCCAAAGCTGGTGTTAGACGAAGCACTCCATGGGGAGGAACGTGCCCTCACTTAACCCCACTCCCTGAGGGTGTGATGTTTCTCCTCTCTCTCTGATACTGGTAACTGGCTGCGAAGCATCAAGAGTGCACCATAGGTGTGCATGTGCCAAATTTATAAATACTAAATCTCACCATGTAGGCATCTCCCCCCACTTCTCTGTCCTTGTTTCTTGCGGGAGACATGGGGGCCGTAACTTCCCAGGCCCACACACAAGTCATCTGCTGGCCCTGCTCTTTCATAATGATATTTTCTGGGGCTGACATCATCGGGAAAGCATAATTCAATTTTTTCAAATTAGCCGTTTGATTACAGTGTGGGCAAGACATGGATATTTCCATGAATCACACACGCACAAGCAGTGAAAACTAAAAATAAAATGAGTTTTCCCGATCGGCCGGGTAATAGTTTAATTGTATACAGTTACTCTGACATTAAAAGCTGATACCTGGCAAGCTTTATCGGGTAACAGGGACTTTTAAATGTGCCAGTGTTCCTCCACATGTAATGCAGGTCAATTGTAAGAGGGATAACCATAATGATTAAATCATTAAAATTTTGTCTATGCTTCACAGAGCATAGAGAAAATTAACTTCCCACCAACCTCATTTTTCTGCTGAACATGAAATAATGATTTTCTGCCAGTATAATTACAAAGTTAACATCTGATAGAGTCAGCATCCGGGGGGGATTATCGCAGGCATGAGTATTAGACCTCATTACCAGCTTGACTGCAAAATTATTACATCTTGTAATTGGAGGGTGAGATTTATATACAGATTGGCCGGGTTTCTGTAAGATTGTAATTACAAGCTTCGTTGGTTTGCTACTTATCACACGCTGCAGGAGGAGGCAGAAACAAGCCTGGGGAAGACCATTTCATTAAGCTGTAACCCCATCAGGGGAGGGGCCCTGTAACGTCTCTGTATTTATTAGGCCAAACAGAGCTGTTTGCAGAAAGGGAGACCATTTATTACCGCCTGACAAATGGGATTTCATTTATTTAACCTCGGCGATCTATTTCAGTAAAATGTACAAACGAGCCATCCATTTTATGATTCCAGAGTCAACGCTCAATTATCTAAAGGCTAACCGAGTGTTAAAGTGGCCATCTGCTAGGATGAATTCATTGATTTAATTTGCTCCATGCTGCTGAATGATCCCGGGCAGGCGGGGAGCAGGGCCGCGCCGTGTGAGCGATGGGGGCGCGGGCCGTGCCACCTCCGGAGCGCGTGCGCCTGTGCGCGTGTGCGCGTGTTTAATCCTCCTCACAATAGAAGCAGGCGATCAATAGCAGCTTAAATTTTATGAGACAGGAGTTAAGTTGTTCTGCCCAAGCCAGAACACCTTTGTTCTCCCAGAACAAGTAATCTCTGCGGTGGAATTAATATTGACAGGCTGGCTTCTTTGTGGCTAATTTGGAGGGCGCCCGGGCCAGTGGGCGGGCGGCAGCGATAGAGCTGTTGCTCGAGTTCATTACTGGAGCCAAATCGATGCCGGGGCCTCCGCCCCGCCGGCAGGAGGCCGCTCCCCGCTCCCTGCACCGGTCAGACCGCGCTGGCCCTTGACTTTTTAAGGAAAAAAAAAATTATTTTGGACAAGTAATAAACCAGTAGGCGGGCGTTTCTTTGTGAGGCGTTACTGACACTCTGGCGCAGAGAACAGTGGGGGGCAGACGTGGGGGCCGGCGCTCGGGTCCCCACGCGGCCCCGCTGTATTTCCAGAACATTCTTCTCCCCGAGAGGCTGCCCCCCGCCTTAGAGAAGGGACCCCTCTCCCGCAGCTGCCCAGCTGTGCGGGGGTCCAGACGCCCAGGACAAGCCTCCCGGAACCAGAAGCCCGTCCCTCTCCGCAGGACCGGCCGCTGGCCTTGTGCGTTTGGCCGTGAGACCGTCCTCTCTCGGGGAGGAGGCCCGGACACTCCAGGCTGACGCGCCCCCGCTGCAGGCCCCCGGTGTCCCGGTGACCTTCCGGCCCTGTGCTTGCGCTCTGTGCCAGGGCTGGCCTCCCCGTGTCCTGCTCCCATGGGCGCCTCCTCCCTCCTCTCTCTGTCCTCCACGATGGGCTGGGCCCGTGCCCAGCCGGCCTCCGCACCCCACGCACACCCCTGCCCATCTCCCCCTGGCCCACCGCCCAGCTCTCCATCCAGAGTCCACGGTCAGCAGCAAGAGTCCAGGAGACTTGGAGTCAAGCCTATGCGCTCTCCAGCCTCTGGGCTCCGTGGGGTGCCCTTCCGGAGGCTCCACAGTGCTAAGGCCAAGGCCAGCTTCGCACCGGGCGGGAATGCACAGGCAGCCAGGGCTTCCAGCAGGCTCAGATATGAGGGCATCTGCAGGACCAGCTGTCCAGAGTGAGATGGGCCACAGAGAGCCTAACCCCCGGGGACAGGCCAACAGCACCCTTGCCGGCCCAGGAGGGAGCCCCACCTCCTGCCCACATACACCCAGCACCCGGGCCCTCAGCTCCGGGCCCCGCCACCCGGTGGCTTCTGCTCCTGGCGGCATGTTTGCATTGCTGTGGACAAATGTCCCCACGGGCAAGGATTTGCCAGTTGCCTCCACCAGGGGCAGGGGATTCCCTGGTGGCTCACATGATAAAGAATCTGCCTGGAGTGCATGGAGCCTGAAATCGGATCCCTGGTTGGAGAAGATCCCCTGGAGAAGGGAATGGCAGCCCGCTCCAGTATTCTTGCCCGGAGAATCCCATGGACAGAGGGGCCCGGCGGGCTGCAGCCCATGGGGCCGCAGAACAGTTGGACAAGATTCAGCAACTAAACAGCAGCAACGAAAAAGTGAACTTGACAATTGAAACTTACCTCCATAGACTCGTAATTATCTTATTGATTTTTGTATCTAAAGCAGCTATAAGATGCTCCATCTGTCCATCCTGGTTGCTCCTTGGGGCCAGCTGCTTTAGGCTGTATTTATTTGGAGCAATTGATAGGATGTATAATGTGACCATTTATTTGCACAATCTAAATGGCTCCCAGAAACCAGTGGAGCAGGAAACCGACTCCATTGATCTTGGAAATGGCCAACATGTCCAGACGAATTCTTACACTTGCATCGTCTCAGCTTTAAAGACAGTGGTCTGAAAAAAACCAACCAACAAACACAAAAATAAAACCAAAAGATGACAATGTCCAAGCAAATAGGGCTTGAGGGACAGCAGTTAGGAGGGACTGTGTCATACCTGTTTTCCCAGTGGTCATGTGTGGATGTGAGAGTTGGCCTATAAAGAAAGCTGAGCACCGAAGAATTGATGCTTTTGAACTGTGGTGTTGGAGAAGACTCTTGAGAGTCCCTTGGACTGCAAGGAGATCCAACCAGTCCATCCTAAAGGAGATCAGTCCTGGGTGTTCATTGGAAGGACTGATGCTGAAGCTGAAACTCCAGTACTTTGGCCACCTCATTCGAAGAGTTGACTCGTTGGAAAAGACCCTGATGCTGGGAAAGATTGAGGATAGGAGGAGAAGGGACAACAGAGGATGAGATGGTTGGATGTCATCATGGACTCGATGGACATGAGTTTGGGTAAACTCCAGGAGTTGGTGATGGACAGAGAGGCCTGGCATGCTGCAGTTCATGGGGTCGCAAAGAGTCGGACATGACTGAGCGACTGAACTGAACTGAACTGTGTCATACCTAGTTCAGCTTCTGTGCCGTGTGTGTGGACGCTGTCCACAGCAGGGCCTGGGGGCATCCGGAGGGCCCCACTCCCCGGTCATCACCGTCACAGGGGACGGAAGTAGAGAGGCCCACAGTCCCTACCTTGGCGAGTCACTGGTCTGGGCAGGATTTGAACAGGACTCAGGGGTGAGAGGAGGCGGACCCCACTACTGACGCTGAAATGCCTTCTCCAGTCGAGGAGGAGCTGGGGGTTGGCCGGCTGGGGGTCCAAGACCCAGAGGGCCATGAGAGGGCCAGCTGGAGGGGTCCTGGCCTCTGAAACCCTCTTCCTCCACGCAGGGCTTGGGCTCCAGGGAGCACGCTTGTTGGACGTGTGACCTTTCCTTCTGTTCTACAAATGAAATAGTTGTTCTTATCTCTTGTTTTCAACAATAGAAAAAGAAAACTGCAGAATATGTCTAAAGTTTCCTAAATATCAATGAATTAGTGTGCATTTCATTCTTTTTTCTTTAAGACCTAAAAGCTACAAGATTAATTTATGTTGTTTGTCCCAAGAGAAATTGTCCAATTTATAATAAACATTAGTACATAAACTTAGCTGCATCCACATTACTACTTTTATCTAATACACTCAGAGTTCAAAAAAGTCATATTATCTCTTTTTTAAAAAAGAAAAAAGTATAGTGACACCACAAATTGATCGGGAGAAGAAAAATTTGTATTATGTGATTTTAAAATATAATTTTTTAATTCCATTTCTTTTTCTTTAAAAAACCTTCGTCTAACAGCAAATCTTTTTTCCAAGTTGAAGGCTGTTGGTCCTGTTTGGCTGAATGAAGCATTTTTGTCAATAGCACACCACGCATATTCTCCTAGAAGCTATCCACATTTTAAATATGAGCTCTGCAGGCAACGCAAATTGGTATGTTTCATAGGACCCTTTACTGGTGTGACAAACACAGTCTTCGTCCAGCCCACCAGGGCCCTGGCCGCGGGGAGAAGCAGAGGTCGGGGTGATCCTGGGTAGGAGGGCAGAGGTGGAGAGACAATCCGGGGCAGGGAGTGGGTGCCCATGAAGGAGACATGGCTTTCACAGGTGAGAGCAGGGGCAGCCACGGGATGGTGGAGCTGGTCCCCAAGGATGGCATCCTCGCATGCCCCAGCCCACTGATTTTTCCCAGATTCGAGCTGAGTGCTCACAACATGCTCGTCATGGCCATGTGGCCACTGAGACAGCCATCACCATCCAAGAGGTCCTGGGGCAGCTGAGAGGAGCAGAGCCACCAGGCCATGCCAGCCCCTGAGAGCTGGGCTCTCCGACATCAGAAGCCAGCAGCAGAGAGAAGCCTCAGAAGTGGACCCGTCCTGACTCAGTAGCACCCGCCCTCAAGGCTTCCCAAGGGTGATGGGTCCCCAGGGGGAGCGCCTGGAGTAGACCCATCAGGGAAGGTGGGCGACAGGGGCTCACAAATACAGAACCCAGCAACACTCAGGGGCTGGCTCCAACCCAGGGCCGTCTGCATCACCTGGAGACCAGTCAGGTGAAGGTGGGCAGATGGGGCCCTCAGGTACAGAATCCAGCAAGACCCATGGGCCAGCTCCAGACCCAGGGCCATCTGGACCACACAGCTGCCTGTGAACAGGTCAGCTGCAGGGCCTCCAGGAGAGTTTACCCATCAGCTATCGGCGTGAGTACGTTGAAGGAAGATGATCAAACAGGGGCGTGGGACTGATCACTCCTCACAGTCTGGCTGGTACAGGGTCCTTCCCTGATAGCTCAGTCGGAAAATAATCTGCCTGCAATGCAGGAGATCCTGGTTCTATCCCTGGGTTGGGAAGATCTGCTGGAAAACGGATAAGCTACCCACTCCAGTATTCCAGCCTGTAGAATTCCATGGACCATATAGTCCAGGGGGTTGCAAAGAGTTGGACACGCCTGAGCAACTTTCACTTCACTGAGCCACTATGATTTGGGGTAATGTATGTGCAGTGCTGAATAACTGGGAAAATGTTCATGACTTAGAAGGCTCAGTACTTTGGGCTTCCCTGGTGGGTCGGCTAGTAAAGAATCCGCGTGCAGTGTGGGAGACCTGGGTTTGACCCCGGGGTTGGGAAGATCCCCTGGAGAGGGGAAAGGCCACCCACTTCAGTGTTCTGGCCTGGAGAATTCCATGGACTGTATAGTCCATGGGGTGGAAAAGAGTCAGAACAGGACTGAGCGACTTTCATTTCCAGACACCGTCAGTGGATCCCCACATTCCAACAGGGAGAGTTTTCTACAGGCTTGGCAACCGACCACCAATCAATTTTACAAATTTGTGGTTTGAAATAACAGACCGAGCTTGCGAGCTCCCCTTACACACACCCCAGCTGAACTTAACCTGGTAGGGAGCTTGTGTGCCCTAAGCCACAACTATCACCGTGAAGAGCAGCTGGGGCACCGCTGCAGACCTGGGGCCTTTGTGGCGGATGAAGCTTGATGGGGATGTCCCAGCCCAGGATGGACGGGGCAGCAAGGCTGTGGTCAAGGATGAAACTCCTTCCAGCAAGAATCCTGCCAAGTCTCACCACTGCGTGTGTGTGCGTGTATGCGGAGGCAGGGTATGGGGGGGCGGGCTAGGATGAGAGAGGAGGGGAGAGCGCCTTGCCATAGGAAACTGAGTTATCAGTTGACACGGCCTCAGCAAGATGGTGGCCATGGTATTGCCCACAGCCCAGGCACAGAACCCTCTGCATGGGCACTGAGTGGTCTTCCTGGAAGAACCAGGGTCTTAAGGTAAATCCAAGGCCAGGAGAGGAGCAGAAAAGAACACTTAGATGACCATAAATGCCCAAGCAATCCCAGGTGGAAGGAATGATGCTAAATACTCTCCCACTGATACTGGAGAATGCAAGTGATCTAAAGAATAGAAGAAAAGTAAAAACAACCACTTTTCTGATTAGACTCCCAGAAAGATATAATAGGATATTGCATTCATAGAAGTACACTGGCACTTTTAAGAAGACATGAGGAAGAACTGGTGGAAATTGAATATGGAACTGCTGAAATAAAACATAAAGAACACTATTAGAGACCTCAGGAAAAGTCAAGTAACCCACCTCAATCCCAGAGGAAAAATAATGAAAACTGAGTTAAGAAACATGGTCCACATACAAGTTCCAGAAGGATGATGGAGAGAATGGAAGGAGGAGAAATTAAAACAGATGAAAGACAGCTAGACTCACACTTACCAGGTTATGACATTTCATGACATTGCTAGAGGTTGATCATGTGTTGATCTTTCAAAGCCCTTGTCTTTTATTTCATTTATTTTCATTGGTTCTATTGTCTTTCCAGGTTCTATTCCTTCTTTACCTAGTTTTTATAGAGCTTAGATTATTAACTTGAGTCTTTTCTTGTGCTCTAATATGAGCATCTAATGCTATACATTTACCTCTATGCCCTGCTTTAGCTGCACTTTTGATATGCTATGTTTTTATTTTCATTCAACTAAAAAATTTCTTATGTTGGGGTGAGGGTGAGATGTATGAATCATTTAGATTTGAGCTGTTAACATCAGACATCTTTTTGCTCTTGATTTCTAGATAAACTTCATTAATGACTGAAGACATACTTTTTGTTATTTTAGTACTTTTGGATTTATGGAGATATGTTTAAGGCCCAGAATATGGCATATCTTATGAACTGTGTTACTTCCAAATTGAAGTGTGTTTTGCTGTTGGTGATTAAGTGTTATAAGTCAAGTTGGTTGAAAATACTGTTCAAACATTTTATATTTTTATAAATTTCTATCTATTTTTAGTCCAATTTCTGAAAGAAGAATGTGAAGATTACTTTACTATACTTGTGGATTGTGCCATTTATCTCTATCAGTTTTGCTTCATGTATTTTGAGACTCTTGTTGAATCTATACACATTTTGGCTTGTTTTGTTCTTATTGTGAAACAACTCTATTGCTGGTAAATATTCCTCTTTATCCCTTGTGATATTCCTTATTTTTAAATTCAATCCTGATACTAATACTGCCACTTCAGCTTTCTTTTCTTTCTTTTGATATGTATTTATCCACACTTTAGTTCTAAACTGTGTCTGTTTTTATATTTAAAGTGAAATGCTTGTGTTCAAGATGCAGTTAGGTCTTGCTTTCTTTTCCAATTTAATAATATCTGCCTTTTAATCAGTGTTTAGAGTATTTCCAATTAATGTAATTATTGATAGTTTGGTTTACCTCTACCATTTTCCAAATTATTTTCCATATTTTCTATTTAATATTTGTTTTCCCCATTTCCTGCTTATTTTTATTAATATTATTGCAATTTAACTTTATATCTTCCATTGACTCAATAGCTCTGCCATCTATATCTATCTTCTGTCATCTATCTATAGTGTATCTTTTTATTGTTTATCTAACTCTTTATCTGTCTCTCATCTACACTTCTCTCATCTATCTCTAGGTATCTATCTATAAGGGATCTATTTATCCTCTATCTATCATCTGTGATAATGTATCTGTTTTATCTATTTATCTATCTATCTCATCTATCTATCATCTATACTTCCAAGTTTCTGTCTATAAGTATCTATCTATAAGATATCTAGCTGTCTATAATCTATCTATTAATATCATCTATCTATCTCCTTCATTCCTATCTTTTGGGTTATTATTGTCATTCCTTAAACTAAAACAAATTTTATAAAATTTGATTCTTTTCATGGTTGTCATCAAATTACAATATACATTCTCAACTTTCAGTGGGTCCACTTTTCTTGTAAAATGTTGAAATCTTGAAACATTAAAGTCTACATTTCTCCCTTACCCCTTACATTATAAAATTCTGTTAAATACAACTTCATGATACAATTTTATAGTTTCTTAGGCAATTTTATGATTTAAACAAATCAGGAGGGAAAAAAACAAAAAAGGCAGCATTTTTAATTTATGCACATACCCACCATTCCTGATACTCTTTATTATTTTTGATGTTATGGTGTCATTCTTCATCCCAAAGAATTGTCTTTGGCATATTTTGTAGTGTAGAAGGTCTTCTGACACTGAGTTATTTTACTTATATCTGAAAATATGTTTATTTTGCCTTCATCCTTGAATATTTTAACTCAATATGATACTTAGAGTTGAACACCTATTTTCTTCCAGCACTTTAAAGATGCTGGTCCATCTGGCCTTCATGACTCATAATGAGAAGAAGCTATTGAATAGCTATTTTTTTCCCTTTATTTTTATTAGTTGGAGGCTAACTACTTTACAATATTGTAGTGGTTTTTGTCATACATTGACATGAATAAGCCATGGATTTACATGTGTTCCCCATCCCGATCCCCCCTCCCACCTCCCTCCCCATCCCATCCCTCTAGTCATCCCAGTGCACCAGCCCTGAGCACGCGTCTCATGCATCCAACCTGGGCTGGTGATCTGTTTCACCCTTGATAATACACTTGTTTCAGTGCTATTCTCTCAGAACATCCCACCCTAGCCTTCTCCCACAGAGTCCAAAAGTCTGTTCTGTACATCTGTGTCTCTTTTTCTGTCTTGCATATAGGGTTATCATTACCATCTTTCTAAATTCCATATATATGCATTAGTATACTGTACTGGTGTTTATCTTTCTGGCTTACTTCACTCTGTATGATGGGCTCCAGTTTCATCC
>SNSB01004421.1:1211178-1238504 GCA_012922965.1 Capreolus pygargus | reverse complement strand
AGTTCTATTTCCAGTTTTTTAAGAAATCTCCACACTGTTTTCCATAGCGGCTGTACTAGTTTGCATTCCCACCAACAGTGTAAGAGGGTTCCCTTTTCTCCACACCCTCTCCAGCATTTATTGCTTGTAGACTTTTGGATAGCAGCCATCCTGACTGGCGTGTAATGGTACCTCATTGTGGTTTTGATTTGCATTTCTCTGATAATGAGTGATGTTGAGCATCTTTTCATGTGTTTGTTAGCCATCTGTATGTCTTCCTTGGAGAAGTGTCTGTTTAGTTCTTTGGCCCATTTTTTGATTGGGTCATTTATTTTTCTGGAGTTGAGCTGGAGGAGTTGCTTGTATATTTTTGAGATTAATCCTTTGTCTGTTGCTTCGTTTGCTGTTATTTTCTCCCAATCTGAGGGCTGCCTTTCCACCTTGCTTATAGTTTCCTTTGCTGTGCAAAGGCTTTTAAGTTTCATTAGGTCCCATTTGTTTATTTTTGCTTTTATTTCCAATATTCTGGGAGGTGGGTCATAGAGGATCCTGCTGTGATTTATGTCAGAGAGTGTTTTGCCTATGTTCTCCTCTAGGAGTTTTATAGTTTCTGGTCTTACATTTGGATCTTTAATCCATTTTGAGTTTATTTTTGTGTGTGGTGTGAGAAAGTGTTTAGTTTCATTCTTTTACAAGTAGTTGACCAGTTTTCCCAGCACCACTTGTTAATTGAATAGCTATTGATTAGACTAATTCTTCCCCTGATCCTGCGTCATACTGACCAGCTTCTACACATACCTAACAGGTTGTTACTAGACGTTGCATTGCTGGATGCTAAATTGTGTTATATTCTTTTAAAGATTACTGTGCTTTTCTTGTTTACACTTAAGTTTTTAGAATTAGTTTGATCTTTTGAGGATTCCTTTGGAACTCTGTGGGGGAAGTCACAGTGGCCCATGGCCTGGGGCTCGGTTAGCCCCCTACTGAAGCGACACCCCGTAGGCTCTGCCTGATGCCTCAGGCCTTATGAGTTCCCATCCTGGCAAGTTGGCCACGCCTGTGCAAGCCTGGAGAATTTCTCAGCCTACTACTGTCTGAGGTTCTTCCCTTTGTAACCTTCATTTCTGTCTTGACAAGAGAAATCTTGTCCTTGCTGGTAATATTCTTCAGTCTCATTATTATATCTGGGAGAGAACTTCTCTCTATTTATCTTGCTTGGGATTCACTAGGCCTCCTGAATTTAAGATGTGTTGTCTACTAACTCTGGAAAATTCTTAGTGTACATCTTTGAATATTACTTTCATTTATCCTTACTCTTGTGTCGTCTGCTTTGAACTCTGCCATATTTTGTTTTTTTCTAATTTTGTGATGCATTGAGTCATTTTCTAAAATGTCTTCCAGAGATCATATATAATAACTTAAGCTCTAACTACATCTCTAAACTTCAGTGTGACCGAGCCATGGATTCTGACTTGATTATTGTGTCTTTCATTTCTAGAAATTCTGCTGGTTCTTTGTCAATTCAACATGGCAGTTCTGATAGTCTCTGTCACTTCTTGTTATGAATTTCCTCTTTTATTTGTTTGATCTTATTATACAAATTTATTTCATATTGTTTCTCATGGTTCCAATATCTGAACTGTGTGTGGTTCTGATTCTGCTGTGTGTGGTTTCTGCTTACTGTTGGTTGTGACAGTTCATCTTTGTTTATTAAAATTTTATTCTGAGCCCGCGTCTCATAGAACTGCATCTGTGGGACCCTCCAAAGGCATTGCTCTTGTCTAAAGTGTCGTTCTCTGGAAAGGACTTTGAGTAGCTGAATGAACAGGATCTTCCCTCTGGTCCTCTCTACCAGCATCAACATTTACAGATGGGCAGCATGTTCTAGAAGGCACGTTTCCCCCATCTGCCCTTGGGGACACCATTCCTCAGAAGTCCTGACTTAGCAGGAGCCTCTGATGTGGTCTCCCACTACAGACCTTGTCTCCTGCCCACCATCCCCACCATGTCAGACCTTCCAACATCCAAGTTCCGAACCATCAGGCATCAGCAGACACTGTCAGGGAAACACCAGCTCTGGGGCCACGTTTCCCTGCAGGAGCAGGATGGCCACATGTATCTTCGTGGGCTCCTCAGGGTGCTGTCCTAGGGGACCGTCTCCAGGCACTGGATGGGAGTGTTGCCCCAACAAGATGCCCGGCCAGCATCTTGCCGCTGCTGCTCTCAGGTGCTTTCCCAGCTAGAGTGTAACTTCACCCAGTGTTTATAGACGGTTCTCACAGGAGGGATTTCTCTGAATGTTCAGTCTGAAATAATACGGGAAAGGCAAATCCCACAGCCTCCCAAACACCCTGATTTGACTGCACATCTGCTTTGTACTCAGTTTCATGAATGCTGTGAATTTTATGTAAATGCACAAATATCTCCCTACATATCTCACTTGCATCCTCTAGCCAATAACTGTTACATTTTTAGAAGTTTAAAAGCAATTTTAAATCTTCATGGGATAGATTTAAAGTTTTCTCAACCATGTACCTAAGATGAATTCAGAACTATGACAAATAAAGCTTATATAAGTTACCAGTATAATGAATGTATTTCAACAGGAAACAACCAGAATAAGCTAAAATCATGATGTAAATGTGAAACAGAATATTGCACATGATTTAGAGTAAGACTAACAAAGAAAAAGCAATCACCATTCTGTAAAACTTTTGTTGAGCAGAGGTCTGGCTTAAATTTGGGTTAAATTCAATATAAATCCACTTAGATGAGCCATTTTGGTGATCAGCTTTCACTTTGTATTTCTTATGATAGCTCCCTGAGGAAGCAAATTTCTTGCCACTTCACATTCAATATAAGTCCACTGTTGGTGAAAAGATGGCTAAATTGGTTCATCATTCTGTAATAAAATATCTCATGATTTGTTTATCTGATCAATGAAGAGTGTATTCTCAAGCTGTTCATCGTTAATGGGCTCGCTGCCCTAAAATGGTGAATTATCGACTCTCAGAGTCAGGAGGGGCTGCAAATGCAGATCGGATTTCCTGCTCAAACCTGGCATATTGCAGTTAAATTGCCGGAACCAAGAATGCATGTCCTTTGTGTCTCACACCACAGCAGTACCTAAAACACAAAACCATTCCCAAAGTAGAGTTATTAAATTAGCTTTTTTAAAAATTACATCTTGACACAGAATTGATCATTTGAATATGGCAAAGCTATCAACACAAGCACAGAAATATTTTGGTGGAATTTTAAAGGCCCGACTTCTGCACCCCAGGAATTTATTTTTGTCCAGACCATGTTAAATTTAAAATGCACCCACTCATTAAATCCTTTATCGACTCAGCAAGTTTTAATTGTATGCTGACTGTAAGCCAGGAGCTGTATCTGCGATTAGGGCAGAGGAGACGGGCCCCAGGCGGTTCAGTCCGGGTGTGCTGCGTAGGAGCCCGTCCTGCGGCGATTCTGCGGGCGCAGAGCGCACGCGCAGGACAGAGGCATGGGTCAGGCCGCCGGATGCGCCAAGATGCCTCCTGATGCGTGGGCTCAGCAAGGCCTAAGCCCCCATCACCTCTGGGCCCTCCCACCCGCCTGGCGGACGCCCAGAGGCACAGTGTCTCAGAGCAAACCCAGGAAGTGGCACCGCGTCCGCCCCCACCCCAGACCCCGGAGCCAGAAGCGGAGGCCATGGGCGCCACCCAGGGGCAAATCTACCCTAGATCTGTGTGATTTGGAGCAAACGTGGAGGCGTCTTACATCCTGCAACCCTGCTAAAATAATTTGAGATGCAATAAAAGATTTAAAGGTGAAATCTTTACAGGGTGCTCGGGGCTGGTGCACTGGGATGACCCAGAGGGATGGAGTGGGGAGGGAGGTGGCAGGGGTTCAGGATGGGGAGCACATGTACACCCATGGTGGAGTGGAGTCAAGTCAATGTATGGCAAAACCAATACAATGTTGTAAAGTAAAATAAATAAATCAATTAATTTTTAAAAATAAAATAAAGGTGAATGTAGGCCACGTTTAAGATATTAAGCAGTTAAAATAAGGAGCACAACACAGGGATGCTTGATGGAATAACTCTGTAAGGAGCAGGGGTGAGCTTCCCCAAGGAACTTACAGTGGAAACGTCTGGTGTTTCCATAAATTAATGACTTAATGAGATTCATCATGAAGATTCTGCTTTTAAAGGGGATGCACTTATGAAAATTGCTAGAAAAAACACAGGCCTGAGAGAATCTAGCTGAACCCTTAGAGGCGTGGGTGCACATGGACCCCCTCCCCAGGGTGCCAGCCCCACGTCGTGAAGGTCCAGAGGGAGCACCCAGGTCACTCATCCAGCCCGAAGAACAGCCTCCTGTCCATCACCAAGGGTGGTGTTGGCCAAAAAAAGCAGCATCTTGGGTAAAAAATGCTAAGATTTTAAGAACATTTAAAATCTTGCAAAATACTTCTTACCTCTAGATGCTTTTACTGCTCAGAATCCTAAACCTCTCTGTGGTCATTTCCTAGTATCTAATATCTTCATAATAAGGATCCCATAAAATGCAGCATTTGGTCAGTGGTTGAATCTCAGATGGAGACAAGCAAGTTTATAGTTAGAGAGGAGGAAACAGTGAGACAGCAAGAGCGAGTGAGAGGGTGACAGAGAGACAGACAGACTGACACAGGGACAGAGAGACAGGGACAGAGAGACAGAAACAGGGACAGAGAGACAGACAGAAACAGGGACAGAGAGACAGACAGAAACAGGGACAGAGAGAAACAGGGACAGAGAGACAGACAGACCCAGGGACAGATAGATAGAAATAGGGACAGACAGAAACAGGGACAGAGAGAAACAGGGACAGAGAAACAGACAGAAACAGGGACAGACAGACAAGCAGAAACAGAGAGACAAATGGAAACAGGGACAGAGGGAGACACGGGGTGGTCAGGGGCAGCGTGCTGGTTTGACCCCAGGCCTGTTTAGGAGAGAATGTAGGACCCAGACTCAGGAAGCAGACACCTGCCTCCAGGCCCCCATGTGCTCAGGCCCCCTGGTAGCTGAGTGTGGATTTACCATCTCAAGAAGGGAAGAGGAGGCAAGCACTGTTATGCCCAATGTCTGAATCCCCAAGCGGGAAGAGAGAAGGCCTCCAAGACAATGCAACCCGCAAAAAGGGAAGTTTATTGCTGACTCGAGTCAGGGCTCCTGCCACATCCAACACAGTGGTGCGGGGTCAGAGAGCCCCAAGCCCAAGCTGTTACACAAATTTATAGGGTGAGCATAAGCAGTTGGTAGCTGGCTTAAGCAGATTGGTTACATGTTTGCGAAGCAATTTTATTGGTCCAAACTTTCACAGGCCTTTTTTCAAACTTGGGCGTTGGAGGGCTTTTCAGCTTTCCCCTGATAGGTTCCCTTTTCTTACTGGGCGAATGTTGATTGGCTGGCTCCAGGTGGCCTGATGGGGGTAGGGAATCTTACCATTTCGGGGGAAACCGCAACTTAAGTCCTGGCCGCCTGTCATGGTGTTAGCCCTGGCAGCCTCACAAGCACCACACCTCTGGCCAGCAAAACAGTCCCAGCTCAGACAGCCGCCTCTGCAGAGAAGGGTCCCTGAGGTCATCAGGACTGCACCTCTGGGTGCAGTTCAGAATCAGCTACCACCTCCGGAGGTGGGGGAGGGGGCGGGAATGCTGTCAGACGGTCACCAACTACCTAGAGCAGGAAATCCGGATGCTTCTAACTAATGTGATCTCCCGCCAGATAAGCAATTCCACTGTGACTGATTCCTGCAGCTTCAGCCACGCCCTACCTGTCACAGGAGGAGTGATCACATCCCACAGCGCCTTGATGTAACAGCCCTGTCTTCTGGAACACAGGTAACAGAACGGTGCATGCGGTCACCTTTGTCAGCAAAGCCCAGCGACAGATGCTGCTCTCGTGGGCTCCACAGCACACTTCGTCAGTCAGCCACCGTATCCTGGTGATACGGAGCCTGCTTTATAGTCACGGCCGGCACTCAGTCCCCAGGGACCCGGTCGCCAGGGGATAAGGTCGTGGACACTCTTTTGGTGTCATCCCACTGGAGATGTTATCCGATGCTCGACCCTAAAGCAAGAGAAACAAAGCGATAACAAAATTGGGGTTGGGGCTGGGGGCGGGCAGGGGAAGACACGATAATCCATCAACTCACCTGTGGAGAAAGTACCCGGGAAAAACAGTATTGATTTTTTTTACAAGCCAGTGCACAGATTTGTCAGACAGGACGATGGAGATGTCAGCCCAGGCGCGCAGGCTCGGGCAACGGCAGGGCGGGGGCGGGGGGGGCACTGGCTCAGGCTCCCTCGGGCCTCAGGATGGTCCCCAGCTTTAATAAAGGAAGAAGCATGCTCAATTCCCACCAGGGCAGGTTAGGACGTTGGAATGGGGGTCATCGGGCCGGAAATGCACTGAGCACATACCCAGGGAGACAGGGACTCCTGTCTCAGGACTCTGGAGGCTGGTGGCCTTTTTGACATCACATGATTCCCCGCATCCCTGACTTTGCCAAGGCTGCCCAGCACACACATGCGGAAAATTGCCTGCTAAGCAGCTTTAAGGAAGAATTCTGAGGTAGACTCTTGAGGGCTCACAGGGCACACTCCATGGTCTCAGCACCAACCACATCCCCTGCTGTTCCTGAAAGCCTGGGAGATGCTTCTGCCAAGGGATCACAGGAAGGTGGCCAAATCTACGCAGGTGGCCATTCGGTTGGAAGGCTGCATAACTAATGGACGACTTCAGACCCCAAAGAGAGTCTGCTGGACTGTGTCGTCTTCCTGAGGGTCCACTGTTCTGTCTGACCGGGGGGTGGGGGGCGGTGCGAATCAATTCAGCTTCCCAGGCCTCAGGTGCTCAGACTCCAACCCAGAAAACACCCACTGAAGCAACATCTGAACACTTGGAACATCCCAGGACAGGAGTCTGTCCATACTGTTCATAGCATTGGGGGAATCTAAACCCAGCGTGCCCTCGAGAATCTACCTGTCCTTCAAGATTCTTTCTTAGAAGTAGCTTAGCAGACGATTTTCCGCTTCGGTGCGCTGGGCAGCCTTGGCAAAGTCAGGGATGCTGGGAATCACGTGATGTCCAAGAGGCCACCAGCCTCAGAACACGAACGTCATCCTGATGAAGGACCCCGGGTGAGATCCTGCAGACGATGTCCGAGGGCTGCACGGAGGCCAGGAGAAGGCTCTCCTCCTCTTCTGTGTTTGTTGTTTTGCTCACGCGCAACCTGCCTTCCAGAGCTGTGTGTCTCCTGATTTAGAAGGCAAGTCACAGCAAGTTCCCACAGGTCATTTCTCATGGACAGAGTACAGTCCCAAGGGACAGTGGGTCCTCGATAAAAACGTGAGTGGACGGTGCTTCTACTATTTTATATGCAGATATAGATATGTATCTATACATAACATATGTACATACACACATATATACATACATACATATGTACATACATACATATATACACGCATACATATGTACATACATACATATATACATACATACATATGTACATACATACATATATACACGCATACATATATACATACATACATATGTACATACATACATATATACATACGTATATACACTAACATCAAAGTGTCCGGAAATACAGTCCCTGTGTGTCGTTTTTGATTATCACAGCTGGGTGTCGCATTTTCACATGCCCGAGTCTGTCCTTTTATACGAATACCTGCAACGCTGGCGGTGCGGACCGAGACCACGCCCTGCGCATTCGCAGGTTGAGCGCCTGGCGCGGACGCGACGGAGGCGGGCCTTCGGGGACGATGACGTCATGGGGTGCAGCCTCGGGGATGCACCTTCACAAACAGCTTTCCCTTCTGCTCGCCGCGTCCGCCCCGAGGACGCGGGGAGACGCTGGCGGTCTGGAGCCGGAGGGAGACGCACGCCAGAGGCCGACTCGTCCGGCGCCTGCGTCTCGGCCCCCCAGGGTCTAGGCCTCAGAAATAAGCGTGTGCGGCGTTTCTGCTGGCAGAAGCCTGGACGGGGACAGCTGCTGCTCCGGGGTCATGATCCGTGGTGCCGGCAGAGAAGGGGGCCCTCAGATGCTGTACCCCGGGGCCCGGGGAGCTTCCCTGCCTGTGTGACGTACGGGACCCCTGAATGGCAGCCGCATTTCCTAGGCCCCCCGGAGCCCCCCCCCCCAGCCGGGGGGTCGTGTTCACGGTCCCGGGGCTGCAGGACCCCACAGCCGCAGACCCCGGCCTCGCTCAGCAGTGGACAGCTAAGTGACGGAGGGCGGCCTGTCCTCTTTGAAAGCCCGTTTGCTGGGACGCAGGAGGCAGAGGTTTGTGACCCCACTCCCCGGACAGCCCTTCCCCGAGCTTCAGCCCCGTCACTAACCGGATCCCAGCCTGCCCGCTGGGACTGCGGCCGCCCTGGAGAGCCGGCCGGGAGGCCCCACAGTGCCCCGCTGGGTCCAGGCCTGCGGTGGGGCTGCACTGAGGCCCGATTTCGTCTTCGCCGTCGTTGGACGGCAGTGTTTCTGGGCCCGGCCCCGGGCCTCCGCCCCGGCCCGGAGGGGCCCCTTCTCCTGGGTTCTGTTGGCAGCACACACCTCAGAGCCCTGCAGAAATACCTGGGACTAACGACAGAAGCAGAGCTCAGTTTTACTGCACAAAACATACTTTATAACGCAGTGTGCAGCGAGGAGTGCGCTGCATTAAAGAGAACGGTGCACTCGCCACCAGGCGCGCCGCAGACGGGAGTGCTGCTGACCGTGGCGGGAAGCCGCAGAGAGGAAAGGAGTCGGCGGGACCACACGGCCCGCGGCTGCGGCCCGAGCCTGGCCCCCAGAGGACACGGGGCGTCCCCGACGGCCCGGCCTTCTTTCGGCCTCGGGGGCCAGGCACGCGCTCGGTCACTGGAGGGTGGTTTTCCACCATCTAGAGGCGCAGCCGTCTGAGGAAGATGAGTGTCCTATTTCACTAATTTGTGGAATCAAAAAAAAAGACACAAATGAATGTATTCACAAAACAGAAACAGACTGACAGACACAAAGAAACGGATGGTTACCCAAGGGGAAGCTGGGGAGGGACAAATTAGGGGCTGGGATTAACAGAGACACGCTACTGTTAAAAGGAGCGAGCACCCTGGAAACACACACATTACCAAACGTAAAAGAGACAGCCAGTGGAAATTTACTATATGACGCAGCAGCTCAAATCCGTGCTCTGGGATAACCTAGGGGTTTGGGATGGGTGGAGGGTGGGAGGGAGTTTCAAGAGGGAGGGGACATTTGTATACCTGCACCTGATTCGTGTTGATGCATGGCAGAAACCAGCACAATATTGTAAAGCCATTATCCTTCAGTTAAAAATGAATAATTTTTTTTTTTTTTTAGACAAAAGGGAAGGTGCAAAGTCACAGCAAGTGTGACTGTCCCATGTCCCAGGAGTCTGTCTCATGTGAGACTGGGATGAGTCCCTCAGTCAGCCAGGCCATAGGAAGAAATTCTAAGGACAAATCCCACCAATTCATCACTTACGATCCAATTTTTTTGACATTCTGATCAAACACACTGTGCATGCATTTGTATATTACATGTGTTAGCTTCCTAATCTGCTTTATGAGTCAGATTTGAGTTTTTGTTTCTCTGAAATTCACGATGTACCCCATTAAGAAAATAACCACCAAATCTATCCAAATAACCGTCCCATCACCTCAAAGTTTTACTTTGTGACTTTCCTTTGCTCCTCTTGTCTCTGCTTACGCTGCCACTCATCTGCTTTGTCTCTGGAGAGCTCTTTGAGGTTTCTCTCATTTTTTAAAACAGGACAATACTTTGTGTATTAATCTTCGCCTGGAGTTTCTCACTTGCCTGAGTAATTTTGAGGCTCTCCATAGAGTTGTGTGTCTCAATATTTTGGGTTTTTTCCCCTTTCTATCACTTGGTAGTATTTCACTGAACAGATGTACCAATGTTTATCCAATCACGTGCTGAGGGACATTTGCATTGTTCCCAGTTATTAACTACTATAGATAGAGCTGCAATGAACTCTTGTGTTCACATCTTTATAATAACATATGTTGTCTTTTCTCTTGGGTAAGTACCTAGGAGCAGAATGGCTGAATCAGATGATCGCCTTGTGTTTGTTAAACATCATAAAAACACTATTTGCACAACAAAGTGAATATACTTGACCCTACTAAACTGTACACTTGAAGACAGTTAAAGTCATGCATTTTATTTTAGGTGTTTCTACATGTGTCTGTGCGCTCAGTCATGTCTGACTCCTGTGACCCCATGGACCGTAGCCCTCCAGGCACTTCTGTCTATGGGATTCTCCAGGCAAGAATATTGGAATAGGTTGCCATCTCCTCCTCCAGGGCATCTTCCTGACCCGGATCAAACCCAGGTCTCCTGCATTGCAGGCAGATTCTTTACCACTATACCATAGGTGTTCTTAGCCACAATTAAAAAATAATGTGACTATTCAGTTTAGAAAAATGAATATGATAATATGTCACTTTTCTTAATCATCATACTATAACTTGGCATCTATGACTGATATATATAAAAATCTTAGGGGATCCATAGATGCTCTTAAATAACCTCAACTATTTATTTTTTAATCACAGCATGG
Source organism: Capreolus pygargus (assembly GCA_012922965.1). NCBI lineage: Eukaryota > Metazoa > Chordata > Mammalia > Artiodactyla > Cervidae > Capreolus > Capreolus pygargus. The sequence goes on along the minus strand of SNSB01004421.1, from coordinate 1,227,884 downwards.
CCAGGCATTTAAATCAATAGAGAAAACTGTCTTCACTTGATTATTTTATTAATTAATAAATTGTTATATGTGATATAAAATGAAAAAGGAATTAACCTTATTAGACCTTCAAAGAAATTTCACCTGATCGATAGAAAGCAAAACCTAATAAATTAAAATTTAACAGGAGGACAGAATATACAATTGTTCCCAATAATTTTGAAGTATCACATTAAGAGTTTCACTGTCATGAACTGAGATGGGCGTAGTCACTCCACATTCTGCTGTGTGCTAGAGATGCATTTGAAACACTTTAACACCTGCTAAAATGAATTTCTCTTTCTCCAGTCTTCTCTGATGCAATTCTATTACGCTTTTATTTCAAGGACAAAATGTGACTGTTCTTGTTTAAAAATTGCTTTGGACAGGACCATCTACAGGCACCACTGCCTGCTGGGCGCCAGTGTGGTATGGTTTGTGCCAAAAACTGACATGCAAGCTGCCCGTGGACTGGGTCAGTGGGAAGATGAGACATCATGTGTACATACGTGTGAGGCGTGTGCAGCCGATTGAAGCAGGAAGGACTGCCTTAGGTGGCCACAGAGGGCGACAGCCTGTGCCACACGTTCAGGCTGACATAGCACTAGAGTGGCCATACCAGTATAGTGTGGAAATGTTACAACGTGTCTGTTGCTCAAAAGTGCACTGAGGGATGTTAACCAAAGACAAATAATACAAAACTCAAGAAGAAGTTACAGAAGTGTTTTCTAGGGGGGTAGTCGCATGCTGTATTCTAGCTGTTCCTACTCTTCCAAAATAACACGTGGCAGAGGGGAGCTCTCGACCCCTAGTCACCTAACAGTGCTTTAATGGCATCTCAGTGGTCTTAATCTGTGTTGCCTTAATATTGAACTGGTCAATTCTAAAGGAAATCAGTCCTGAATATCATTGGAATGAATGAAGCTGAAGCTGAAGCTCCAGTTCTTTGGCCACCTGACGCGAAGAGCTGACTCATTTGAAAAGACCCTGATGCTGGGAAAGATTGAAGGCAGGAGGAGAAGGAGACGACAGAGGATGAGATGGCTGGATGGCATCACTGATTTAATGGACATGTTTGAGGAAGCTCTGGGAGATAGGGGAGGACAGGGAAACTGGCATGCCGCAGTTCATGGGGGCCACAAAGAGTTAAACACGATTTAATGACTAAACAATAAACAAAATCTAATGATATTGATCACCTGATTGTGTGCTTATTTGCTGTTTGTACATCCTCTGTGGGGAAACTCTATTCAAATCTTTCATACTTTTTTAATGGGGTATTTGTCATTTTACTGAGTTTTGAGAGTTATTTACATATTCTGGATGCAATGCAATATAAGATGAACAAATATTTTTTTAAGTCAATAGTCTGTCTTTTTTCATTAGGCTATCAGTTTCTTTCAAAGAACAGATGTTTTCATTTCTATGAAGTCAAATTCATCAAATCTTTACTTTATAAAATGCTTTGAATGTCATAATTAGGAAATCTTCTCCTAGCTCACAGTCACAAACACGTCTATAATGCCTTCTAAAAATTTTTATAGTTTTAGTCTTTACATTTAAGTCTGTCATCCATTTCTGCAAGATGTATGGATCAAAGTTCATTCTTCTGCATGCTGACATTCAGTTGCTTCCGCGCCATTTCTTAAGAAGTCTTCCTTTCTCTGCCAAACTGCCTTTGTGTGCTTTGCCGAAACCCAGCCCTTCACAAGTGCCGCCATCGTCTTCTGGGCTCCGCTCTTCCGTTTATCTTGTTGCCTAACTTGCTGCCAATCAGTCTCTTGGTTATTGTAGCTTTACGTCTTGAAGTGAGTTAGTGTTAGTCCTCTAACTTTGTCTGTTCCTTTCAAAGTTGTTTTGACATTTCAAAGCACTTTGGAAATGCAAACTAATTTTAGAATAAGTTTATTGATTTGTACAAAATAGCCTGCTAGTAATAATACTGGATCCTTGGACCCTTGAACCTGATATATCTCTCTATTTGTTTGGGTGTTTCTTAATTTATCTGAGCAAAGTTTTATAGTTTTTAGTAGGTCTTACACATTCTGGTCATGTGCACTTGTAATTGTTTTAAATCTTAGTTTCCAATAGTTTATTGCAAGGATATAGACTAATGGTTGATGTTTGTGCATTGAAGTTGCATCCTGCAATTTGTTAAGCTGTTTTTGAGTTTATGGGGTTCATTTGTACATTTCCTAGGCTCTCTTACACAGGTGATTATATCATTTGAGAATGAAAATAGTCTTACTCATCACTGCCAATCTGAATGCCTTTGTCTGTTGTATTTGTGTGTGTGTTTTTTTTTTTTTTATGTCCTGCAGTGGTTAGATTGTCCAATGATGTAAAGAAATAGCAAAAAGAAATCCTTTTCTTCTTGTTGATCATAGAGGGAAAGCATTTAGTATTACACCATTTAATATGGTCACTATAGTTTCCTGTTTTGTCAGTTTTTTATTAATTTATTTTCACATTTACCCTTCATCAGTTTGAACTAGTTTCCCTCCATTCCTAATTTGCTGATTTTTCAACAGGAATTTCTGTTGGTTTTTGTAAGAAAAAGAAACGTTTGTCATATGTTGACATGATTATATTTCTTCTTTTACAGTGTCAATATAATGAATTACATCTATTAATGTTTTAATGTTTGGCCAAACTTAAATTCCTGAGACAAACACCATTTTTTGGAATGTATTGTCCTTTTTACCTTTTGCTGGATTTGATTTGCTGAAATTGTGTTTAGAGTGTTTGCATCAACATTCATGAGGTTTATGGGTCTGTAGTTTTTATTTGCTTATAATATTTTTGTCAGATTTTGGTGTCAGAGTAATGTTGGTCTCACAGGACAGGTTCAAACATAGTCTTTCCTCTTCATTTTTATCTAAGAGTTTCTGTAGAATTTGGTGGTGTTTCCTCTTTAGATTCTTAGCAGAAGCCATCTGGGTCAGAAGTTTACTTTTTTAGGGCTACTCAGTGGTCTGTTCTTGAAAGAGGTTTGATAGTTAGTGACTTTCAAGGATTGTTTCCCTTTTACCTAAGTTGTAAACTTCGTTGGAAGAGCATGTTTTATATCATTCCTTTCCTGTTCTGTTAAAGTTAGTTGCTGTAGTTCAGTTGCTAAGTCACGTCCTGCTCTTTGTGACCCCACGGACCGCAGCACACCAGGCTTCCCCATCCTTCACCATCTCCGGGAGCTTTCTCTACCGCATGCCCGCTGCGGCAGTGATGCTACCTCATCATCTCCTCCTGTGTAGGACCTGTAGTAACGTACCCTTTCTCACTCCTGGCATCAGACATGGGTGTCTTTTCTCTTTTTTCCCTAGTTCATCTGGCAAAATGATGATCATTTTATTGATCTTCTCAAGGAACCACTGGTGGTTTCATTTACATTTCCTGATTGGTTTTGATAGACAAATTTTTCCAAGAGATTTAAAGAGTGAGGAAAGATCTTACATCTTGATCTCTTCATGACCATTTCCAGTGTTCCTCCACCTTTGTGTAAACACATCTTCCCATATGGTTTCATCTTCCACTGTCTAAAATTCTTGGTTTAACTCTTCTCCTTGCATCTCAAGTCTGCTGGCATTGAATTTTTCATCTTTTGTATGTCTAATGTGTTATTTCACTTTTATTTTGAAAGACAGTTTTGCTTAGTATAGAATTCCAGGTTGATTTCCTTTTCTTTCAAAACTCTAAAGAAATCGCTTCACTGTCTTTTGACTTGCATTGTTTCCATCATTATTAATTTGTGACCTGCCGCACCATCATGTACATGCATTTTAAGCTGTTTAATATTTCTCACTGCTTAATGATGCTCTTTTTCTAGTAAAAATCCTTCCTACTGTTGTTTTCAAGTTCACTAAACTTTTTTTCCAACTTTTTTTCTATTGGGACTCTGTTCTTATTCCCATTCTGTGCATTTTTCAACTCAGATATTACAGTTTTTTTAATATATATAGATTTTCTACTTATGACTTTAAGAATGTAACTTATATCCAACCTCCTGAGGTAAGTTATGTGTTTTCCTTTAGTTTCTGGAACATCTGGGTCTTGTTTATAATTCCTGTTATTCCTACCACCAGCCATTCCCCAGTCTATTCCTATTGACCAGTTTCTCTCCCTGTTGTGGGTCGTACTGTCCTGCTCTTTTGCACATCCAGTAACTTCTTCATTAAATTATGGACATTGTGACTTTTTGCATCATTAGGTGTTAGGGTTCTTATATTTTTGTTATTACCCCTTTACATGTTTTGGACTTGGTGTTTCTTTCTTGTCACCCAGAACTGCAGTTAATTGGCATCAACTGGATCTTTTGAGACTTGTTTCAATGATTTCTTAGGGTCCATCCAGAAGAGCTTCACCTGCTCCTACTGCTGGGTGATGCTGTCCGAGGACTCCTCTTGATACCCAACCCACTGCAAAGACATCCCACTCTGCTCCTGGGAACACAAGCTTTCTCTGGCCCCGGGTGGATTCCAGGTACTAGTCCAGTCTCAGGAGAAGCATACAGGACCCTGTGGAGCCTCAGGAGAAACTGCTGTCTGCTCCTTCCTCTGGGCACCTCCCCACTGCTCTGCCAGTGACTGCAGGCCGTCAGCGTCCCCGGACGCCAGCCCAGCACACTGTGTTACAGCACATTACAGTTACTGCTCCAGGAAAACGCTAATGATGTGAGTCCTGACGACTTACTTTCACCTCAGTGGGCTTTTCACAACGGACATTTGTTTCAATTGAATTAATTGGGTTGGAGTAAGAAATGCAAATAAATTAGCAGCTTCATTGTATAATTTTTATATCAATTAGAAGATAAAAACTGATGAGCCATAATCTCCAGGCCTTAAAAACTGCCAAACACTAAAGAGTTTTTGGGCTTCCCTTGTGGTGCTCACGGTAAAGAACCTACCTGCAGTGCAAGAGACATGACGAGAAGTGGGTTTGATCCCTGGGTCAGGAAGATCCCCTGCAGGAGAACCTGGCAACCCACCCCAATATTCTTGCCTGGAGAACCCCATGGAGAGAGGAGCCTGGTGGGCTATGGTCCGTAGGATCGCAGAGTCAGACACGACTGAAGCGGCTCAGCACACACAGAGTTTTTACGTTGTTCCTCAGCTTGGCAGCAGTTTGAAGGGTACGACAAATAGATACTTCTAACAGGGACAACAAATAGATACTTCTAATGTTCTTGGTTTTAGCCAAGGCAGTTTTCATTGAGAGAAGCAAACGCACAGCAAAAATCACCCAGGCTTTAAGGCCATGGTGCTGCCAACACTCTGTTAGCAAAGGCTTCTCATCCTTTGTTTACGAGGCTGGTCTGATACCAAAGCTCGTCCACCTCTGAAAGGTCTCAGCCTCTCTGATGGCGGTAGCAACTTCAGAATCCTTTGGGCTTTCAGTGGTTAAAAATAAAAGGGCTGATCTAGGCATTCCCAGCCACTGACATGGTCTAAATTTTCTTTGTCCCATTATTATATTTTGTAGCCAAAATCAAATAAAATTCAGACAAAGTGGACATAATTCAGTTACTATTTAGATTAATTTTTGCAAGGCTATTAAGAGTTATCATGCACTGACTCTATTTGGTGGCCACAGAAACATCACTGAATCCTCAGTCTGCCGGCCTCACTGAGATGCACAAACTTGCTTTTGATGAACTGTGTCGTCACCATCACCGCAGGTCAAACACAGCAGAGCTCGGAGGCTCAGATGGAAGCATGCTCACCTCCCGCGGCCAGGGGTTCCACTGGACCATTCTGGTCTCACTGCAGCTGCCTATGGGGTCTTCCAGCTGAAGGGTCGGGGGCAGCCGGCACCGCTGGCCCTCTCTGTATGGGCCTCTCCTCCACCCCTGGAGGAGGGCAGGTTTATGCATGTGCAGGCTCAGGGCAAGACTTGGGGGGAGAGGGGTGAGCCCAGGGCAGGGGGCTCGCCAGCCCCTACTCTCCTTGTGTCTGCTGGTTCCCCCCTGCCCTACACATGGGGGGCCGAACCCAGAGTCCCAGTGAGGAAGGCTCACAGGGCCTGATGCCACATTGAAGGGCACCCTTTCCCGGGTCCCGAGCTCAGACCGTCCATCACGGCAGGGAACAGTCAGGAGGGGCCTCCGGGACTCCCAGAGATCTGCTCGTGTCTGCTCCCGGGAGGTGTGGGCATCCAGCCTCCTCACAGGACCACGGCCGTGACACGCACCACGGGCTGCGTCCTCTGCTGGTGGCCAGGCCCTCGACCCCGGACGAGAGGGCGGAGCAGAGCAGGCAGGGGCCACGGTCCTGGACTTGCCCCACGGCCTCTGTTCTCTGGAGGCCCCAGGATATACTTGTTTTGAGAAAAACAGCTTCCTCCTAGGCTAGAGACGAGAGGAGTGGAAGGAGGCAAGTCCTCTCCACGCGGCGATGCGTGGAGGAGCGGTGCGCAGGCGCTCCGGCCCCCGGGGCGGCGGCTGTGATGGCTCGTGGGGGTTCCAGGCAGGACACGCCGTGACCAGGCACACGCCCTACCGTCCGGAACGGCCGGATCCGCCGTCACCATCAAACAGTGGCCAGGCCAGCTTCCCCAGTGGTTCAGCAGGTAAGGCATGATTCCGCTCTCACGGCAGAAAGCAAACAGGAACTAAAGAGCCTCCTGATAAGGGTGAAAAAGAAGAGTGAAAAAGCTGGCTCAAAACTCAACGCTAGCAAAACTAAGACCGTAGCATCTGGTCCCATCACTTCATGGCAACAGATGCGGGAAAGTGGAAACAGTGACAGATTTTATTTTCTTGGACTCCAATATCACGTGGGTGGTAGCTGAAGCCATGAAATTAGAAGACACTTTCTCCTCGGAAGCAAAGTTATGACAAAACTAGACAACATATCAAAAAGCAGAGACATCACTTTGCTGACAAAGGTCTGTATAGTCAAAGCTGTAGTTTCTCCAGTAGTCATGTATGAATATGAAACTTGGACCATGAAAAAGGTTAAGTGCTGAAGAATTCATGCTTTTGAACTGTGGCGTTGGAGAATACTCTTGAGAGTCCCTTGGACAGCAATGAGATCAAACCAGTCCACCCTAAAGGAGATCAGTCCTGAATATTCATCGGAAGGACTGAAGGTGAAGCTGAAGGTTCAATACTTTGGCCAGCTGATGCAAAGAGCCAACTCACTGGAAGGGACCCTGATGCTGGGAAAGATGGAAGGCAGGAGGAGAAGGGGGCAGCAGAGGATGAGATGGTTGGATGGCAGCATCGACTCAATGGACATGAGTCTGAGCAAACTGCAGGAGTTCGTGGAGGACACAGGAGCCTGGCGCGCAGTCCACAGGGTCACAAAGAGTCTGACACGGCCGAGCAACTGAACAACAGCAATCCAGGCCAAAACCTTGGGTTTGGAGCGTCTGGTTCTAGGCCCTAAGTGCTTATTCAGCAGATGCTGTGAGCAGAGCCACAGGTGAGGGACCAAGAATTCAGGGTGGAGTAGAAGGCTGGAGGCAGGTCAGAGCAGGGGGGTGACAGGGGCGATGCAGTGAGGGGCCCTGACTCCCCCGTCCTCACACACCGGGGCTTCGGGACACGCCCGGAGCCATGGCGACTGGATGGCAGGTCTGGGCCATGAGATGGATGGGGTCATTCTGCCCTGTGACCCTGGGGCTGCCCCCAGCTCCCGGCAGTGCCGTCATTCCAGTTACAGGTCCTAACGAGGTGCCCTGAGCGCTGCCAGGCCCAGGCCATCCATCATGGGCAGGGAACCATCACGAGAGGCCCCTGGGACTCCCCAAAGACCTGCTCATGTGTGGGGTCCTGGCTACAGCTGGATGCTCAGCGGAGGGTCTCCATGGGATGAGGGGTCTCCCTGCAGACACCGCAGCGGCGGCCGGGAGCTTCCTTCTGGGGAAGCGTTGTATCCTCGGTGCCAGCACGCGGAGGGGCTGGGGGACCGTGGCTTCACTGTCAGCCTTGGGGTCTGAGGGGTTCAGTGGTCACGTTCCAGTAACACACATCCCCGCAGCTTCTCACCAGTGTCCCCACAAGGGCAGCAACCGCTGAGCCAGCTTCGGAGTCTTACAGGAATCGGGGCCCACAGCTCTCTGGGGAGCGCGTCCTCATGTCTCGGGAGAGAAGGCTCACAGGAGAAGGCTGACAAAGGCAGCCGCCCGCAGGCCTGACCTGGTGAGAACGCTTAAGGAGATCTGCAAAATAAAGGCGGTCAGTGACTGAAATAGAGGGCACGGGATCGCTTTCCCAAGAGAGCTTCTTGCATGAAATTGTTAGAGGACAGAACAGTGAATGAGATGAAGGTCTCAAGGGGGAAAAATAAAACAAAGCTTTGTGCAAACAGGACTTCTGCGGTGACCTGCTCAGATTCTACCGGTAAACGTCTCTCTCTGGTTACGCCTTCCTTTCCTCTCCAGGGCTGGGAGGACGGCAGGCAGGGACCCCTCCGTGGGGCGGTCGCCGAGGGGGAGCCGCCGAGCCGGCAGCTGCTGGGTGCGGAGCTCTGGCCCGGGAAGGCGATATCTGTGTCCTTCTTTTATTGACATAATTACAAGCCGCCCCTGTGGTTATCAGAAGCAATCAGAGAGGTTCCACGGACACTTCCCGCAGCCCCAGTATGGAGAAATTAAAGGTTGACTGTCATTTGGGCTTTCCCCCAGTTTTGATGTCAAAGATGAACTGTTGCCGTTGTCCGACCACTCAGTCGTGTCCGACTCTTGGTGACCCCGTGGACCGCGGCACACCAGCCACCCCTGTCCTCCACTCTCTCCTGGAGTTGCTCAAATTCATGTCCATTGAGTCAACGATGCCACCCAACCATCCCATCCTCTGTTGCCCCCTTCTCCTCCTGCCCTCAATCTTTCCCAGCCTCAGGGTGTTTTCCAAAGCGTTGGCTCTTCAGCATCAGGTGGCTAAAGTATCAGAGCTTCAGATTCAGCATCAGTCCTTTCAATGAATATTTGGGGTTGATTTCCTTTAAGATTGACTGGTTTGACATCCTTGCAGTCCAAGGAACTCTCAAGAGTCTTCTCCAACACCACAATCTGAAAACATCGGTTCTCCGGTGCTCAGCCTTTAGGATTGATCTGACCCCTGTATTATGTGGCTTCCCATCATCACCTTTATCTTGTTCTCTAGTGTAACTTGGCTTCTATTACTGTCACCATACCACCTACCTTAAAATTAGTATTTCCATAGTTTATGGGTCTTTTTACCCATTTTTAAAATTAGTTTATTTTTTATTGAAGGATAATTGCTTTACAGAATTTTGCTCTTTTCTGTCAAACCTCAACATGAATCAGCAACAGGTATACATATATGCCCTCCCTTTCAAAGCTCCCTCCCATCTTCCTTCCCACCCCACTCCTCTAGGTTGATACAGAGTCCCTGTTTGAGTTTCCTGAGCCATATAGCAAATTTCCGTTGGCTATCTATTTTGCATTTGGTAATATAAGTTTCCACGTTACTCAATCCATACATCTCACCCTCTCCTCCCGTCTTCCCATGTCCATAAGTCTACTCTCTATGTCTGTCTCTCCATTGTTCCCCTGTAAGTAAATTCTTCATTACCATTTTTCTAGATTCCATATATATGTGTTAGAATATATAAATGGGATTTATAAAATATATATATTATATATAAAACATATATATAAATGGGATTTATCTTTCTCTTTCTGACTCACTTCACTCTGTATAACAGGTTCTAGGCTCATCCACCTCATTAGAACTGACTCAGATGTGTTCCTTTTTATGGCTGAGTGATATTCCACTGTGTACACACACCACAGCTTCTTTATCCATCCATCTGTCGCTGGACACCTAGGTTGCTTCCGTGTTCTAGCTATCATCAACAGTGCTGCAATGAACAATGGGACACATGTGCCTCTTTAAATTTTGGTTTCCTCAGGGTATATGCCTAGAAGTGGGATTGCTGGGTCATACGGTGGTTTTAGTCCTAGCTTTTTTTTTAAGAAATCTCCATACCATCTTCCATAGTGGCTGTATCAATTTACATTCCCACCAACAGTGCAGGAGTGTTCCCTTTTCTCCACACCCTCTCTAGCATTCATTGTTCGTAGACTTTTTGATGATGGCCATTCTGATTGGTCTGAGGTGATATCTCATTGTAGTTTTGATTTGCATTTCTCTGATGATGAGTGATGTTGAGCATCTTTTCATGTGTTTGTTAACCATCTCTATGTCTTCTTTGGGGAAATGACTACTTAGGTATTTTTCCCACTTTTTGATTGGGTTGTTTGTTTTTCTGGTATTGATCTGTATGAGCTGCTTGTATATTTTGGAAATTAATCCTTTGTCAGTTGTTTCATTTGCTATTATTTTCTCCCATTCTGAGGGTTGTCTTAGCACCTTGCTTATAGCTTCCTTTGCTGTGCAAAAGCTTTTAAGTTTAATCAGGTCCCACTTGTTTACTTTTGCTTTTATTTCCATTACTCTAGGAGGTGGGTCCTTGGGCTTCCCTGATGGCTCAGAGGTTAAAGCGTCTGCCTCCAATGCAGGAGACACGGGTTCGACCCCTGGGTCGGGAAGATCCCCTGGAGAAGGAAATGGCAACCACTCCAGTATTCTTGCCTGGAGAATCCCATGGATGGAGGAGCCTGGTGGGCTACAGTCCACAGGGTCGCAAAGAGTCGGACGTGACTGAGCGACTTCACTTCACTTCAAGAGGTGTGTCATAGAGGATCTTAATTTGATTTATGTCACTGAGTGTTCTGCCTATGTTTTCCTCTAAGAGTTTTATAGTTTCTGGTCTTACATTTAGGTCTTTAATCCATTTTGAGTTTATCTTTGTGTATGGTGTTAGGAAGTGCTCTAATTTCATTCTTTTACATGTAGCTGTCCAGTTTTCCCAACACTATTTATTGAAGAGGCTGTCTTTGCTCCATTGTTTATTCTTGTCTCCTTTGTCAAAAAAAAAAAGGTACCCATGGGTACATGGGTTTATTTCTGGGCTTTCTGTCTTGTTCTGTTGGTCTATATTTCTGCTTTTGTGCCAGTACCGTACTTTCTAGATGACTGTAACTTTGTGGTATAACCCGAAGTCAGGAAGCTTGATTCCTCCAGCTGCATTCTTCTTTCTCAAGACTGCTTTGGCTATTCAGGGTCTTTTGTGTTTCCATATGAATTGTGAAATTTTTTGTTCTAGTTCTGTGAAAAATGCCATTGGTAATTTGATAGGAATTGCATTAAATCTGTAAATTGCATTTGGTGGTATAGTCATTTTCACAATATTGATTCTTCCTACCCAAGAACATGGAACATCTCTCCATCTATTTATGTCACCTTTGATTTCTTTCATTAGTGTCTTATAATTTCCTGTGTACAGTTCTTTCATCTCCATGCTGCTGCTGCTGAGTCACTTCAGTCATGTCCGACTCTGTGCAACCCCATAGATGGCAGCCCACCAGTCTCCCCCATCCCTGGGATTCTCCAGGCAAGAACACTGGAGTGGGTTGCCATTTCCTTCTCCAATACAGGAAAGTGAAAAGTGAGAGTGGAATCACTCAGTCGTGTCCGACTCTTCATGACCCCATGGACTGCAGCCTACCAGGCTCCTCTGTCCATGGGATTTCACCTCCTTAGGTAAGTTTATTCTTAAATATTTAATTATTTTTGTTGCAATGGTGAATGGGATTGATTCCTTAATTGCTCTTGCTGATTTTTCATTGTTAGTATGTAGAAATGCAAGTGATTTCTGTGTATTGATTTTGTATCCTGCAACTTTGCTAAATTCACTGATTAGCTCTAGTAATTTTCTGTTACTATCTTTAGGGTTTTTTATGTACAGTATCCTGTCATCTGCAAACAGTGAGAGCTTTACTTCTTCTTTTCTGATCTGGATTCCTTTTATTTCTTTTTCTTCTCTGACTGCTCTAGCTAGGACTTCCAGAACTATGTTGAATAATAGTGGGGAAAGTAGACACCCTTGTCTTGTTCCAGATCTTAGGGGGAATGCTTTCAGTTTTTCACCATTGAGAATAATGTTTGCTGTAGGTTTATCATATGAGGCCTTTACCATGTTGAGGTAGGTTCCTTCTGTGCCCATTTTCATAAGAGTTTTAATCATAAATAGGTGCTGAATTTTGTCAAATGTTTTTTTCTGCATCTATTGAGATGATCATATGGTTTTTATCTTTCAATTTGTTAATATGGTGTATCACATTGATTGATTTCTGTATATTGAGGAATCCTTGCATCCCTGGAATAAACCCAACTTGATCATGGTATATGAGCTTTTTGATGTGCTGCTGAATTGTTTGCTAAAATTTTGTTGAGGATTTTTGCATCTATGTTCATCAGTGATATTGGCCTGTAGTTTTCTTTTTTTGTGTTTGTCAGGTTTTGGTATCAGGGTGATGGTGGCCTTGTAGAATGAATTTAGAAGTGTTCCTTCCTCTGCAATTTTTTGAAAGAATTTTAGAAAGATAGGCATTAGCTCTTCTCTAAATGTTCAATAGAATTCTCCTGTGAAGCCATCTGGTCCTGGGCTTTTGTTTTTGGGAGATTTTTTATCACAGCTTCAATTTCAGTGCTTATAATTGGGTTGTTCATCATTTCTATTTCTTCCTCATTCCGTCTTGGAAGATTGAGCTTTTCTAAGAATCTGTCCATTTTTTTCAGGTTATCTATCTTATTGCCATATAGTTGTTCATAATAGCCTCTTATAATCCTTCATATTTCTGCATTGTCTGTTGTAACTTCTCCTTTTTCATTGCTGATTTTGTTGATTTGATTCTTCTCTATTTTTTTTCTTGGTGAGTCTGGCTAAAGGTTTGTCCATTTTGTTTATCTTCTCAAAGGATCAGCTTTTAGTTTTATTAATCTTTACTACTGTTTCTTTCATTTCTTTTTCATTTATTTCTGCTCAGATCTTTACGATTTCTTCCTTCTACTAACTTTGGGGTTTTTTCCTTCTTCTTTTTCCAGTTGCTTTAGGTGTAAAGTTAGGTTGTCTATTCGATGTTTTTCTTGTTCCTTGAGGTAGGATTGTGTTGCTATAAACTTCCCTCTTAGAGCTGCTTTTGCTGCATCCCATGGGTTTTGAGTTGTCATGTTTTCATTGTCGTTTGTTTCTAGAAATTTTTTGATTTCCCTTTTGATTTCTTCAGTGACCTGTTGGTTATTTAGAAACACGTTGTTTAATCTCCATGTGTTTGTGTTTCTTACAGTTTTTCTTTTCTTATAATTGATATCTAGTCTCATAGCATTGTGGTCAGAGAATATGCCTAATACAATTTCAATTTTCTTAAATTTACTGAGGTTTGATTTGTGACCCAAGATGTGGTCTATCCTGGAGAATATCCCATGTGCACTTGAAAAGAAGGTGTATTCTTCTGCATTTGGATAGAAAATCCTGCAGATATCGAAGAGATCCATCTCATCTAATATATCATTTAAGACTTGTGTTTCCTTATTAATTTTCTGTTTTGATGATCTGCCCATTGTTGTGAGTGGGGTGTTAAAGTCTTCTACTATTATCATGTTACTCTCAATTTCTCCTTTTAAGTCTGTTAGTGTTTGTCTTGTGTACTGAGGTGCTTCTATGTTGGGTGAATAGGTATTCACAATTGCTCTGTCTTCCTCTTGGACTGAGCCCTTGATCATTATGTAGTGCCCTTCCTTATCTCTTGTAATCTTTATTTTAAGGTCTATTTTGTCTGATATGAGGATTGCTACTCCAGCTTTCTTTTGCTTCCCATTTGCATGGAGTATATTTTTCCATCCTCTCCCTTTCAGTCTACAAGTATCTTGAGGCCCAAAGGGGGTTTCTTATAGACAACATATATATGGGTCTTGTTTTTGTATCCATTCAGCCAGTCTGTGTCTTCTGGTTGGAGCATTTAATCCATTTACATTTAGAGTTATTATTGATATATATGTTCCCATTGCCATTTTCTAGTTGTTTGGGATTGATTTTATAGATCTTTTTTCTTCCATTGTATTTCTTGACTATATAAGTCCATTTAACATTTGTTGTAAAGCTGGTTTTGTGGCACTGAATTCTCTTAACTTTTGCTTGTCTGAAAAGCTTTTTAATTCTCCATCAATTTTGAATGAGATCCTTGCTGGGTACAGTAATCTTGGCTGTAGATTTTCCCCTTTCAGAACTTTAAATATATCCTGCCATTCACTTCTGGCCTGCTGAGTTTCTGCTGAAAGATCAGCTGTTAAGCGTATGGGGTTTTCCTTGTAGGTTACCTGTTGCTTCTCCCTTTGCTGCTTTTAATATTCTTTCTTGTGTTTAGCCTTTGTTACTTTGATTAGTCTTGGCGTGTTTCTCCTTGGGCTTATCCTGTATGGGACTCTTTGTGTCTCTTAGACTTGACTGGCTGTTTCCTTTTCCATGTTGGGGAAATTTCCAAAAACTATAATCTCTTCAAAATTTTCTCACACCTTCTTTCTTTCTCTCTTCTTCTGGGACCCCTGTGATCTGAGTGCGTCTGATATGGTCCCAGAGGTCTCTGAAACTCTGCTCAGCTCTTTTCATTCTTTTTACTTTATTCTGCTCTTCCAAAGTTAGTTCCTTCATTTTATCTTCCAGCTCACTGATTCATTCTTCTGCTTCAGATATTCTGCTATTGATTCCTTCTAGAGTATTTTTAATTTCAAAAATTGTGTTGTTTGTCTCTATATGCTTATTCTTTAATTATTCTAGGTCTTTGTTAATTGATTCCTGCATTTTCTCCATTTTGTTTTCAAGGTTTTTGATCATCTTTACTATGAGCATTCTTTTTCAGGTAATTTTCCTATTTCCTCTTCATTTATTTGGATGTCTGTGTTTCTAGTTTGTTACTTCATTTGTGCAGTATTTCTCTGCCTTTGTATTATATTTTTTTAAGTTATTGTGTTTGAAGTCTCCTTTTCCCAGGCTTCAAGAAAAGTTGAATTATCTCCTTGAAGAAGGCTGAATTCGTTCTTCCTTTTAGCTTCTTCCCTCCTAAGGTGGGTCCAGTGGTTTGTGTGAGCTTCGTATAGGGTGAGGTTTGTGCTGAGTTTTTGTTTGCTTGTTTGTTTCTCCTCTGACGGGCAAGGCTGAGTGAGGTGTAATCCTGTCTGCTGATGACTGGGCTTGTAATTTTGTTTTGTTTGTTTAGATGAGGCATCCTTCACAGGGTGCTGCTGGTGGTTGGGTGATGTGGGTCTTGTATTCAAGTGGTTTCCTTTGTGTGAGTTCTCACTATTTGATACTCCCTAGGGTTAGTTCTCTGGTAGTCTAGGGTCCTGGAGTCAGTGCTCCCAATCCAAAAGCTCAGGGTTTGATCTCTGGTCAGGAATGAGGATTCCACAAGTGGTTTGTTATGGCATTAAGGGAGAGTAAAACAAATATCCAAAAATGAGAAACCAAAGATGAACCCCAGACAAATGGCAGTTACAAAATCAGGCAAATAATAATTTAAATAATGGAATATACACATATACATATGCACCCATGAGCAAAGTGAAAACAGTCTGACAAAAATAAAATACAGTATATTGATTCAGTGAACAAAGGAAATCAAAAATTATAACTAACTTAAGCACAAACTGGAAAACAAATCTAAAGCAAGGTGCCAAGTGGGGAATAAAGCAATGAAAACAAAACTTATAAATATGTTGAGAGGAAAGGAGAGAATAGATGTGCAAAGTTAAATAGAAGTAGATTAAGAAGATTTATATACATTAAAGATTAACTGCAAGGGGAAAAGAACAGTAGGAAAAGCAAACAGAGGAGTAAATGTAGGAAAATAATAATAGGTTTAAAAATTAAAATTAAAAAAGAGAAAAGAAAAAAAAGAGAGAAAAACTCCACAGAACTGCAAAAGCCCATCATGAGGCAGAGGTGTATGAGAACAATAAAAAATGTGACTGAGGAAAAGGGGGAAAAAGCTCAAAAGCTTAATTGCATTTCTTAGTGCCAATAAAATTGACAACTACAACACAGCAGTGGCAGGGGGTGTGGAAGGAAGAAAAGGAAGAAAAACCCAAACGAATCTACAAAGTCAAAAAATAAGGATGATAATGTTTTTCCTGAGTCTCTGCTGTCAGAGTCCTTTCCTGCGCTGGGAGTCACAGTCCCCCGCGGCTCCCTAGGACGCCCTCCAACACGGTGCTGGTCTCTGGAGCTGCTGTGGGGGCAGCTCAGAGCCTAACCTGGTCCTGCTCCTGTGTGTTCTGGCCTCCAGGGTCCGCAGCTATCAGGGCTGGTGCGTCTTCCTTTGTGGGAGCGCTCAGTGGCCCTTTGCGTACTCCATAGTCACAGAGTCTGCCTAGTTGATCGTGTGGATTTAATCTGCAGCTGGTGCAGCTGGTGGGAAGGTTTGGGGTCTTCTTCCTTAGCCACACTGCCCCTGAGTTTCAACTGTGGTTTTATTTCTACCTCTGCATGGGGCCGTCCACCTGGGTTTGCTCCTGAGGCTGCCCTGAAGGACTTGGGTTTGCCTCAGTGAGGCCCAGGTGTGGAGCTGGGGCAGCCGCTTGGGTGGAAGGGGTTCTGGCCGCACCAGGTCCTCAGGGGGGTTGGCGGCTAGGGCTGCAGGAAGTACGGTGCTCTAGGAAGGCATGGCAACCAGTATTGACTGGTACACTCCAGTGTTCTTGCCTGGAGAGCCCCGCTCTGCCGGAGAAGCCTATCAGGCCACAGTCTACAGGGTCACAAAGACTCAGAGGACCCTGCGCGCTTAAACACAGGGCCGCAGAGACTCAGAGGGCCCCGCGCGCTTAAACA
>SNSB01004421.1:1183128-1211168 GCA_012922965.1 Capreolus pygargus | reverse complement strand
CAGGGCCGCAGAGACTCAGAGGGCCCCGCGCGCTTAAACCCAGGGCCGCAGAGACTCAGAGGGCCCCGCGCGCTTAAACCCAGGGCCGCAGAGACTCAGAGGACCCCGCGCGCTTAAACACAAAGGCTTTTTCGTCTTTTGGCCTGTGCCGCTCTGCCCCAGCGAGGGTTGAGCACGCAGGCGCTGCAGCTGCTCGGCTCGCAGGGACCCTGGCGGCGCCCGTGTGCAGGGACAGACCGCCTCTGCTGCAGGCGTCCCAGCCCGTCAGAGGCTTTCCTCTAGCCTCTCGTGGCTGGCGATCAGAGGGCCTCTTTGGCCAGTCTTTCTCCGCATCTCTGCCCGTCCAGGCAGGTAGAGAGAGCCCTTGACTGGGGTCCTGCTCTGTAGTTCGGCGCATCAAGCACTTAAAGGGGTGCCCCGACTGGGGTCCTTCTCTGTAGATTGGCATATCGGGCACTTAAAGGGGTGCCCCGACTGGGGTCCTTCTCTGTAGATTGGCATATTGGGCACTTAAAGGGGTGCCCCGACTGGGGTCCTTCTCTGTAGCTCGGTGCCTCAGGGTTTGGTGGGCCAGCCTCTCTACTGCTCAGCTGCGGATGCTGTGTGTGGGGAGCGAGGCTATGGTGATGGCCCCACCCGCTCCGCGTGACTCAGCAGTATCACCTTGCTTCCATGGCTGCCTGGCTCCTCCACAGGCATTTCCCACCAGGATCTCCTCCCTCACATCCCCTCCATCCGTCTCTCCACAGTCAACAGCAGCCCTCGCCCTGGGATTGCTCCACAATCCCTAAACTCCACTCCCGGGCACTGGGCCTTCCAGGGGACCCGCATTCCTGCCCGTGTGTGTATGGCTGCAGCAAGGACTGTCTGCTTCTCATTCCGTGTAGGCTGCCACAGACCAGCTGTTTCACTCTCAGCCTTAAATGTCTCTCCTCTGACGCAGACAGCTGCCTGGATGTGAGGATCGGACCCCTGCTTCAGTTCTCTGACCCGCCGAGGGCAGGCCCAGTCCTACTAACACTCCTGTTTCTCCCCCGAGTTCCTTCGTCCTACCGAGTTTTGGGTGGTTCTAGATATTCTTTTCCGCTGGGCAGGTCCTCCTGTCCGCGCTCAGCTGGTGTTCTGCATGCACTTCCGTGTCTGAAGGCGTGTTCCTGATGCATCCGTGGAGAGAGATGTACTCCACGTCCGCCTACTCCTCCACCATCTTGTTCTCTCTCTTTTTACCCATGTATTTTTTAACTTAGTGTCTTTATATTAAAAGAATGTTTATTACAGGCATCACAGAGTTCAATCTTGCTTTTTATCTGGCCTGATGGTCTCTTTCTTCTGGTGTGAGTGTGATGGGATCCCAGTCCTGGGGTGGAGTCCAGAGTGGTCCTCAGAGGCTGAGGTGCAAGGGGCCTGCCAACCTCTGGGGCCAGCTCAGCAGACTGGCATCTTGGCGCTTCACTTTGCCAGGAACAGAAGTCTGGGTGAGTCTAGTAATTTGGGGAAATCTTCTTACTTTCTGGAAAACAAGATTCCCTGGGCTGTCCCGACCCCAACCCAGATCACTCAGTTCCTGAGTGCTTTCTTTCCTCCTGGGGACAGAGATGATTAGAAACCAAGGTCAGGGTGATAGATGTGTTCAAGGCTACTTTTAGACTTTCTGAGCAGGCAGACCTAGGGAAGAAATGGATTCAGAGATAGATACAGATAGCTGCACAACATATATGATACTTCTCTTACCTGTAAAAATAAAATTAT
Organism: Capreolus pygargus; assembly: GCA_012922965.1. Taxonomy (NCBI): domain Eukaryota; kingdom Metazoa; phylum Chordata; class Mammalia; order Artiodactyla; family Cervidae; genus Capreolus; species Capreolus pygargus. The sequence continues at coordinate 1,209,419 of SNSB01004421.1, read as the reverse complement.
TAGTTTACTGAGCATACCTCTCATTACAATCTAAAACCACGGAGAAGAGTCTACTCTTTCCTTTTCAATACATGGAGCTCCTTTCTCCTATGGTGAGAAACACTGTCTCCCATTTTCCCAGAACAGGTGCTCATGTGCTGAGCCCTGGGATACACAGAAAGCAGTTTCAGGTATGTTATCCCATAAAAGTGATAAAAGCAAGCCTGTAACCAGAGTTCGATATTTGCAGGTTTCCTCAGGTTTCCTTTGTTTTAACTCACCATTTACATACAGTGAAGTGCACAAACCTTCAGTGTACAATTTGATGGGGCCTGACAGGTGCGTGCACCCATGTAACCATGAAAAGACTGAACACCCCACCACCTCCAAAAGCCCCTCAGACACCTCACAGTCACCACGAAGCAAACGCTTCCGATTACTGTCACCACGGATCAGTTTCCTGTCCAGGAGCTTCAAGCAGTAGCTTCATAAAGTCTCTGCCCTCTGCCTCCGACTCCTTCATTTCTTCATCAAGTCTGTCCGTTTCACCCATGTCATCACTTGTATACGTAGGTTGTCCCTTTTTTCACTGCTCTTTTATTCCATTGTGCGAATATGCACAATCTGATTATCCACTTGTCTCTTTATGAGCTCTTGGACTGTTTCCAGTGAGAGGTTGTTATGAACAACGCCATGTGGACATGTCTGTGCAAATCCTTTTGTCAAAATAAGCATTTCTTTCAGGTAAATATCTTGCACTATCACGGCTAAGTCATGGGTAATTGTGCAGTTAGTTTTACCAGGACCTGCCAAACTTTTTCCAAGCAGTTGTACATTTTAGCATGGCCAGGAGCATCGGTGAGGATTCCAGTTGCTTCTTCATTTAGCTTTGTCTTTTTTCCCTTAATTTCCACTGCAGTAAAGTCTGCATGGTGTGATCTTATGGCAGCACATCCCTGATAAAAAAATAATGTTAAACACTTTTCTATACAATCATTGGCCAAGTGATTATTCTAAAGTGTCAATTCAAGTAGTTTGCATTTTTTTTAATTATGTTGTTCGTATTTTATTCTGTTGTAGAAATCCCTTATGTTGTGGAAACTAGTCTTTTATAGATATATGTTATGCAAATATTTTCCCAGTCTCTGCTTTGCCTATTGATTTTCTTTATGATTTTGATAAGCTAGGTTTCTAAAATTTTGATATATTATAATTTTTGCATAATTTTCTTATTTGCTCTTGCTTTGGGTGTTTTTCCCAGAAAAACTTTGTATAAACTCAGGTCATGAAGATATTCTCCTAAATATTTGCTCTGGAAACTATATGCCTTAGGTCTGCAATCAATCTCAAATTAAGATCTAAGTATGATGTGAAAAGAAAATTCAAGTTTTGTGTTTCATCTCTACAGATATCACCCTAGTATATTCTACTTTATTGATTCAGTTTTATCTTCTTGTACTGATTCCATACCTTCTGACTATCACAGCCTTGTATTAACTGGAATCAAGTATTGTCAGCAGGGGTGAGAGCAGACACCCCTGCCCAGCTCCCAGCTTCATAGAGGCCATGACTCCTGCCACCACCAGTCATGATGCGTCTCTTCATCAGACTGAAGAATTCCCTTTCTAGTCCCAGCTTTCTGGGTGTTTACATGTGTGTTTTTCATTCAGTCGTGTCCAACTCTTACAACCCCATAGACTTTAGCCCGCCAGATTCCTCTGTCCATGGGATTTTCCAGGCAAGAATACTGGAACGGGCTGCCATTTACAACATGAGCGGGTGTTGGACTTTGTGAAAGATTCTTTCTGCATCTATTGAGAAGATCATATGACTTTTCTCCTCTAGTCTGTTAAGGTGGTGAACTACACTAATTGACTCTTAACTGAAAACCAACCTTGTATGGGTTAAACTTCACTTGATCGTGTTATATAATATTTTTCACAAATGGCTGAAGGTAACTAAATGAAAATTAAAACACCAATAGCCAAAATTTGTGGGAAACAGTTAAAGCAGTGCTAAAAGGAAAATTCTTAGCAATACCTCAGAAAAGAAGAAAAGCCTGAAATCAATAATGTAAGCTCTCACTTTAAAAATCTAGATAAAGAAAAGCAAAATAAACTCAAAGCATGCATAAGGAATGAAATCATAAAGAACAGATACCAAAAAAAAATAAATAAATAAAGAGCAGATACCAGTGAAATTGAAAACAGAAAAACAATAGAGAAAAATCAAGGAAATAGCTTGCTGAAAGTCACACAGCTAAGTTTTCTTCATGAGGAAAGTGGGAGATAGAAAGTCAACTTTGTGTACAAAATAAAATGTTCCGTTGTCTTCCAGTTTCCTTTTTGGATTTGAAATCAGCTGTCATTTATACTGGGCTTCCCTGATAGCTCAGTCGGTGAAGAATCCGCCTGCGGTGAGGGAGACCCTGGTTGATTTCTGGGCCGGGAAGATCCCCTGGAGAAGGAAATGGCAACCTACTCCAGTATTCTTGCCCGGAGAGTCCCAGGCACAGAGGAGCCTGGCGGGCTACATCTGTGGGGTCACAAATAGACAAGGCTGCGTCGTTTATACTGATGATGGAATGAAATGTGGAGGAGGTGTACTAAAGAAGGAGAAGAGAGACGGTGTCGAGGAGGAAGGAGGGGAGATTCAGAGTCGGGGGGAGGACTGGACCCCCACTGCTGCCTTTGAGGCTGCGGACCTGCCACGAGCCTCAGAGTGTAGGTGCCCCTGGTGGGGGCAGAGGTCTGCATCTGACAGCCAACAAAAGGGTCTCGGTCCCCCAGCATAGGACCTGAACTCTGTCAGCACCACGAGTGAGCAGGGAGACAGGTCCATGCAGAGTCTCAGACAGGTACGCAGGTGACAACACCTTGATTTCAGCCAGGTGAGGTGAGTGCTGGGCCTCTGACATAGGGACCTGCAGACAACACAGCTGTGTTTGGTGCTGTTGTTTAATGCCAGGACCATTAATCTCAGCAGCAACAGAATGCTAACAGTGCGGGTACCTTTAAATCTGGCTGCCTTCAAGGTTTTCTGCCCTTCGGTTTTCAGCAGTCTGATGATCCTGTGCCGTGCTTGGCATTCTGTTTGTGCTTCTTGAAATTCCCTAGGCTCTTGGATCTGTAAGTATGAAAAAAGCGAAAGTGTTAGTCGCTCAGCTGTGTCCGATTCTTTGCAAACCCATGGACTGCAGCCCGCCAGGCTCCTCTGTCCATGGAATTCTCCAGGCAAGAATCCTGGAGTGGGTAGCCTATCCCTCCTCCAGGGGATCTTCCCCACCCAGGAATCAAATGTGAGCCTCTTGCGTCTCCTGCATATCGCAGGCAGATTCCTTACCATCTGAGCCATTTAGGAAAGCCCTCTGTTAAGTATACGGGGATTTGAAAACCAAATTTAGAGTAATTTTTTGGTCATTATTTTTGAAAACAATTCTGTTCATTCTCTGTCTCTTCTCCTGGGGATCCAGCAACACGTGTCAGACTGGCTGATGGCGTCCACAGGTGAGCTCATCCAATGTTCTTCAAACCTGTCTCTTGTTCTCAGGGCAGGTTTCCCAGTGATCTGTCCTGAAGTCATGAGGGCTCCTATTGTTGCTAGAACTACCCTGTGGATTTCTCTTGTCAATTATTACAAGTCAGTTCTGGCTTTTCAGTTCCGTTCTTTCTTTCAAGTTCCCTTTCTTTGCAGAGATTTTACGTCCATATGCCATTTCATCCATCATGAGCACATTTTCCTAGAAGTCCTAAAATAAATTTTTAGCGGTTATTTTAAAAAGTCATCGCCCATTAATTCCAATGTCTGAGTCTTCTTGGGTTAGTTTCCACAACCTGTCTTTCTCCTGAGTGTGGGTCAGATTCCCTGTTTCTTCACATGTCCAACATTTTCCATCACACACTGGATACCGTGAACTATACCGCATAAAGACGTGGGGCCTGCTACCTTCTCTGATGATTGATGCTATTTTTCTAGCAGGTATTTCACTTGGCTGGGCTCACAGCCTGACTCTGTCCACCTTTCAGGGGACAGCAGCCAAAATCCCCACTCCCGTCTTCCAGTCTTGCAGCTGCTGCTTTTTCCTGGGAAGCTTGGAGCCCCTCGTCCCTGTGAGTCTGAGCCTGGGCACACGATAAACGCAGACTGGGAACTCCCTATGTAGCGCTGCCTCCAGCAGGGAATTCCCTCCTTCCTTTTAGCAGCTAAGGCACCCCGCAGCTGTCTCCAGCAAGCCGGCTTTCCCCGGAGCCCCGGAGACCCCACACTGTGCAGACAGGGGTTGGGGGGGGGTTCCTGCAGCTGAAAAGCCAAATAGCTACAAATCACACCCAGCAAAGCTCCTTCTCCTGAGAGTTGGACACACTCCTTTTCTGCTTTCAGTCACTCTCTGTTGCCTTCAAGTAGCCGGGGTTTTAAAGCATGTTTTTACAGGGTTTGTAAGTGTCATCTGGAGGAGGAACAGTCTAACAAGCTTCTCCACCACAGCGTTCACGCCTCTGAAACACTGACCCATCCTCTGCTCCATGCTGCCCACCTGTCACCCAGGTGACACCCAGCTGAGAAATAGAATTGTTCCTAGAGAGAATGGCGATGACTCCATACGTCACCTGTGCACTTAGAATAAACACAGTCATACCTCTAGCCAATGTTCCACGTGGACAAAGATTCTGAATCGGGGGTCCGGGACTGAGTCCCCTCGGTCCCAGAGGCCAGGTCCCCTCGGTCCCAGAGGCCAGGTCCCCTCAGTCCCGGAAGCCTGGGTCCCCTCGGTCCCAGAGGCCTGAGTCCCCTTGGTCCAGGAGGCCAAGTCCCCTTGGTCCCAGAAGCCTGGGTCCCCTCGGTCCCGGAAGCTTGAGTTCCCTCGGTCCGGGGGCCTGAGTCCCCACAGTCCAGGAGGCCGGGTCCCCTCGGTCCAGGAGGCCAAGTCCCCTAGGTCCCAGAAGCTTGAGTCCCCTCGGTCCAGAGGCCGAGTCCCCTAGGTCCCAGAAGCTTGAGTCCCCTCGGTCCAGGAGGCTGGGTCCCCTCGGTCCCGGAGGCGAGTCCTCTGAGCCGAGCCCGTCCCAGTGACACTCAGACACGCCTCAGGTTGAGCAGGATCCAGGAGGCCAGGTCCCCTCGGTCCAGCAGGCCGGGCCCAGAAGCCTGAGTCCCCTCGGTCCCAGAGGCCTGAGTCCCCTTGGTCCAGGAGGCTGAGTCCCCTCGGTCCCGGAGGCAAGTCCTCTGAGCCGAGCCCGTCTCACTGACACTCAGACACACCTCAGGTTGAGCAGGGGCCCCTCGCCACAGCTCACTCCACAGAGACGGGTGGCCCTGTGATGATCACGGGCTGTCTCTCGAGCTGAGAGCGAAACCGCGTCAAGACTGCTGGCGGCACAGCCCGCAGCTCCTGCGGCGAGCTCTCTGAAACCAGACTGGCCCTCCCGCAGATGGAGGAGTCGTCTTGGCTACTCACTACGTGGAGCAGCTTTTGGAACTCACCTCCCTCATCCACACATCCACAGGCGGAGAAGCCTGGCAGACCCCCGCAGGGCCACGGCTGCCGGAGACCCAGGGGACCTGGAGGGAGCGGGGCGCGGTGGAGTGGGGCCTGCTCCCTGGGCGGGACCGGAGGGGCCCACGGCGCAGGGGTCCTCGCCGGGGCCCAGCCGTGGGGTCCAGGGCGGGGGCACCTCCCCGAGCCGGGCCTGAAAACTCATGGGCTGGCGGGGGCTGTAGGAGCCCGCCAGCACCCAGAGCGCTGGGCAGGGTCGCTTCTGAAACGGGTGGGGGCGCAGAGTGAAGCCGCTGCGCCGGCGTCTCCCCGGCCTGAGCCAGCGCCCGGGCCGGGACCTCCGCGGGGCAGGCGATGAGGAGGAAGCCGGCCTGGGCCCGAGTAGCGTCTGAGCGGCGAGGGCAGCCACCGCGGGCGCCCGGGAGGCCCCGGTAGAGCCGCGCCCAGCACCCCGAGCGGGGCTGGGATCACGGCCTGCGCCCGCCCAGCGCTCTGGCTCCCCGCGGCTCTGGGCTGCAGGCGCTCCGAGGGCAGGGAGCCCCTCCAGCCCGACCCTCGGCTTCGCCCGGTACTCCGGGCCCGCCCCGCTGCTGCTGAGCCCGGAAGCCCCCGCCCGGCCCCAGGCCCCAGGCCCCAGCTCCTGCCGGCGGGAGCTGCCAGCACACCTGGGGAGACGTCAGATCCAGCGCCCCGCTGGGCACTCACAGACCGCACCCCTCAACCAGAGCAGGTACCTGTGCCACCTGGCTCCACACGAAGTCAAGCAAAATGAAAAGACAGAGGGATGTATTTCAAATGAAAGAATAAGGGGAAACCCTGAAAAAGCAGTTAATGAAACAAATAATGTGCCAGAAAAAGTGTTCAAAACATTAGCGATAACAGTGCTTACTGAGTCAGAGGAAAGAATAGATGAACACAGTCAGAATTTTAACAAGAAGTAGAAAACGGAAGAAAGTGCATTCAAAACTGCTGAACACAATAACTGAAATTAAACACACGCTAGAAGGAAATAAGAGCAGACTAGGTGGTATGGGGGGGGATGCATAAGGAATTTGAGAAAGCCAGAAACAAACCCAGACACTTAATTATCTACCACAAAGGAGGCACGAATATACAATAGAAAAAAAGCTCTTCCGTAAGCGGTGCTGGGAAAACTGGACAACTGCGTGTAAAAGAACGAAATTGGAGCACTCTCTAAAACCATACACAAAAATAAACTCAAGATGCATTACAGACCTAAGTGTAAGAATAGATGCTATAAAACTCCAGAGGGAAACATTGGCCAAAACATATTCTTTGACATAAATTGCAGCAATATTTTTTTTTAGATCCTTATCCTAAAGGAAATAAAATGAAAAATAAACAAACTGGACCTAATTAAGCTTAAAAGCATTTGCACAGCAAAGGAAACTACTGACCAAATGAAAAGACAACTTACTGAATGGGAGAAAATATTTGCAAATAATATGATCAATAAGGGGTTAATATTCAACATATACAAACAGCTCACACAACACAACATCAACAAATAAATAAATAAATAACCAGATTAAATAGTGGGCTGAAGAACTGAACACTTTTCTAAAGAGGAAATGCAAATGGCCAACAGGCACTTGAAAAGATGCTCGTCACTCTTCATGAGGGAAATGCAAACCAGAACCACGAGGAGACCCATGAGACATCGCCTCTCACCTGTCAGAGGGGCTTCATCAGAAAGATCACAAACAAATGTTGGCGAGGATGTGGAGAAAAGGGAACCCTTGTAGCCCTTGTAATCAGTGCAAATCTAAATTGATGCAACTACTGTGGAAAATAGTATGGTGGCTCCTCAAAAACCTAGAGATAGAATTACTTTATGATTCAGCAATTCCAATCCTGGGCACATATCTGAAAAAAACCAAAAACATTCATTCAAAATGATATATGCACCTCAGTGTTCATAGAAGTGTTATTTACAAGTGCGAAGATGTGGAAGCAACCTGTTCATCCATCAGCAGATAGATGGGTAAAGAAGACACATATAGAAAGATAGACAGATGAGATTTATGTAGATATATATGTATGGAATATTACTCAGCCATGAAAAAGAATGAAAGTTTTTACCTAGAGGCTATCATCTAAGTGAACTAAGTAAGATATACAAAGACCCTATCTGCTGCCACTCACGTATGGAATCAAAGAATATAAAACAAAAAATGAATATAAAAAAAAGACTCACAGATACAGAGAACACACAGGTGGTTACCAGTGGGGAGAGGGATGGGGGAGGGGCAGAGAGAGGAAGGGGACCAAGAGGTACCCACTGCTATGTATGAAGCAAATGAGCTACGGGAACATACTGCACAGCACTGGGAAATAGCCAGTCTCTTATAGGGCCTCCCTGGTGGCTCAGATGGTAAAGAATCTGCCTACAGTGCAGGAGACCTGGGTTCAATCCCAGGGCGGGGAGGATCCTCTGGAGAAGGGAATGGCAACCCACTCCTGTATTCTTGCCTGGAGAACTCTGTAGACAGAAAAGCCTGGGGGCTACAGTCCCCGGGGTAGAAAAGAGTTGGACATGACTGCCATGTTTTACAAGTTTAGATGGCATATAATCTATAAAAATAATGCATCACATGTTACACACCTGAAGGTAATATTATGTAAGTCAGCTATAGTTCAATTTTAAAAAGACAAAAAATGTTCCTGCACAAGTACCCCAGAAGCTGAGCTCATACCTGAAAAAGCTGTCATCAGAGCACCCTACTTTGAAAATTCAGGGTGGCTTCATAAGCCTTGGTTACATTGAAATGTGTCGCGTAAATGAGCAGCCACTTGCAGTATCAGGATCCGACTTACTCCATCAGCATTGGATGCTTTGAAGGAAGGAACAGAAGTGAGGAGGCCAGAGTGAGCGGGGAGCTGGGCGTGGCCGGCAGGGATGATGAGTGGGTGTCAGTGAAGAGCAGGAGTTCGGGACCCCTGGTGCCTCAGAGGATGGCAGTTGAGAGGCAAGATTCCAGCGACGTGAATCTTCCTCCGGGCAGCCCAGCTCAGAGAGTGCTGGTGCCAGAGACGTAGCAGCTGGTGTGCCGGCATCTCAACCTGTCTTTGCTCAAACCAGGTAACACCAATTCCCATGTGCATAGAGAGATGAAAAAAGATGCAGCATGTATAAAGAAGATGGAAGAAACATCTCATGCGTCAGGAACCTTATTTTTTTGATCACCTTGCCAATAACTCCTAAGAAGAAAGTAAAGCAGGTTTTAAAAAGTGGATTCTATGCTGTCTCCTGAGTTTCTTTAAAGTAGAATTTGCTTGAGCTATGTTTGAATAAACAAACCTATTCCTCCTAATCCAACCCACGTCCTCTGAATTTTCATTCGTCTGAGCCAACTTGAGCATTTTCCCTTAAATTCCAGAAGGGGGATGAACGTATGAGAAAAACAGCTTATCCAAGATCATGTTACTGTGGAATCTCTTTTCTCTGACTTCATTCTGGACCATGAAATTCAAGAATGGTTTTGACAACCTGTTGGTAAGTTTTTCTAGTAACAGTTATCACAGAGTTCAGTACTGGCCGTGATGTTGTTTAGTTGCTGTTGTCGAGTCGCTCAGTCCTGTCCAACTCTTTGTGGATCTATGGATGGCAGCCCAACAGGCTTCCCTGCCCTTCACTATCTCCTGGAGTTTGCTCAGATTCACGTCCATTGAGCCACTGATGATATCCAACCATCTCATCCTCTGTCGTCCCCTTCTCCTCCTGCCCTCAATCTTTCCCAGCATCAGGGTCTTTTCCAATGAGTCAGCTCTTCCCATCAGGTGGCCAAAGTATTGGAGCTTCAGCATCAATCCTTCCAATGAATGTTTAGGGTTGATTGCCTTTAGGATCGACTGGTTTGATCTCCTTGCAATCCAAGGGACTCTCAAGAGTCTTCTTCAGCACCACAGTTCAAAAGCATCAATTCTTTGATGCTCAACCTTGTTTATGGTCCAGCTCTCACATCCATACTTGACTACTAGAAAAACCATAGCTTTGAGTTTACAGATCTTTGTGGGCAAAGTGATGTCTCTGCTGTTTAATAGGTTTTTAATAGGCTTTTTGTCTAGGTTTGTCATAGCTCTTCCTCCAAGGAGCAAGCGTCTTTTAATTGCATGGCTGCAGTCACTGTCCACAGAGATTTTGGAACCCAAGAAAATAAAGCCTGTTGCTGTTTCCATTGTTTCCCCATCTCATTCTAGGATGTTGGTTAGGATATTTGACAAAAGATGTTTTCCTCTATTAGCCTCCATTTTCCAGTTTTTTTTCTTTATTTTTTAAATTAATTAATTTATTTATTTTACTTTACAACATTGTATTGGTTTTGCCATACATTGACTTGAATGTACATGGTGTACATGTGTTCCCCACCCTGAACCCCCCTCCCACCTCCCGCCCCATCTCATCCCTTCTCCAGTTCTTTAATGGACTCATTAAGGGACAATACCTGGGATTCCTGGCTCTCTTGAGGGGGAGTTCAATGTGCACCTTGCTTAGACAGGAAGCCAAGAACCTTTGTAGAAACGAACACAGGTGTCAGCGCTTCAGCCCTGCCCATGAGTCTCCCAGACGAGAGTGCTTCTGGTTCCACTTGTTCCCAGCTCCTACTTCACAGTTTTCATGAAAACAGCTTACCTTGCTGCATCCTGTTAAAACTACCCACCACAGATGGATGTCTGCAATAAGGAAGACTGTTCAGCATTTTCATTCACCAGGGGTTTGTTTGTATTTGTTATTAACACTAATCATTTGATTATTTAAACAAAACATGGGGTTTCCCTACATGAATTAATGCCTATACCAGATAAGAGATTTATACAAAAAATTCACAAACATGATACAATTTCCCAGTCTTACCCAGTGAAACAGAAGCCTAGCATTTGTCAATATTTTTTACATAATGACAGTTTTATTAAGAGGAAAGCCTTTACTTTTAAAAAAGCCTATTCCTCAGCAATGATCATAAGATGATAATTTGTCGTCTCTCTTCCCTGGCTCGTGCTTGACTATGACATAGCTCTTTTAATATATCATTTATATTATTCACTTTTAGAAATCCGCTAGTGATTATTATTTTCATATCAGTGTCTGAATTCAATTCTTGTTACAACTCTCAGATGAGCTTTTCTATAGGGTTTTTCTAAGAACCAGTGACTCACTTCAAGTCACGGGAAGTTGCTTCCCTCAGCTTTCTACTATTGCAGTGCTAAGTCGCTCCAGTCGTGTCTGACTCTTTGTGACCCTGTGGAGTTGCCCACCATACTCCTCTGTCCTTGGGGATTCTCCAGGCAAGAATACTGGAGTGGGCTGCTGTTTCCTCCTCCAGGGTATTTCCCCACCCATGGATTGAACCCATGTCTTCCATGGCCCCCCCATTGCAGGCAGACTCTTTATCACTAAGCCACCAGTTGAAAGCATTTGGGAGAAATTCTCAAAGGTGGTTCCGACATATGGCTAGTGAGCCTCCTGGGGAACAATGCAAGGCCTTCTGAAAGGGAACGAGAGTTAGAAAACACACACATGCTGGTCTCTGCCTGTGATCCCAGGCACAGGGCTCCTAAAACCCTAGTGGTTTCCTGAGTGACAAGACTGCCTTCTGTTCTAATGGGGAGACTCCAGCTGGGCTTCTGGATGGGGCCTGGTCACCAGAAAGAAGAAACTATGGATAGAACCTTGGAGTTTTCAGCCCTGAGCCCCATCCTCCAGAGAAGGACGAGGGTCTGGAAGTGGAAGGAACATTGGACCCCATCTCCAGTGAGGAAACCTCCCCCCCAAATCCCATAGTACCGGGCTCTCTGAGCCCCCAGCCGTGTACCCAGAGGGGCTGTGAGTGGAGGGAACAGTGGGCCTCTCCTCCGAGACTAAAGCTCCCCCAGATCCCGTGGTGCAGGCTCTCTCAGCTCCCGGGCGGGTAAGCAGAGTCATGCACCCAGCCGGGCTGCACCCCAGCTGCTCGGGGACCCCCAGACCTGGCCGCGCATCTCTTCCCCTGACTGCTCACCTCTGTGCTTTATCTCGTCCTTTACTGATGTGGTGAGCTGAGCTCCTTGAGCTGCTCTGGCAAATTAACTCATCCTGAGGAGGGGTGGCGAGACCCCCGATTTGTAGTTGGGGCAACCTGGGCACCCGCTACCTGCCATTGGCATCTGACGTACGGGGTGATCTCATGGGACTGAGTCCCTCACCGGTGGGACCTGACGCTGTCTCCAGGGAGGCAGAGCTGGAACTGAAGCTGTCGGACCCCAGCCGGTGTCCCCGGACTCTTGGTGTGGGGAAAACCCACAGGTTCGGGGATGGAAAGTGTCAGAGTGGAGTGTTCCATTAGGGGAGCCACGGAGACACAGATTCTTTACAGACTGGGGTTTTTTCCCACCTAGTGGACACACCTCATTGTCTTCTGGGACTTGAGCAGTAAAATGAAGAATCAAAACAATTATGACGTGATTAAGGACACCCTTAGGAAAGAAACTTAACCAAATCTACTTGAATCAATCGTTTACGAGTCGCCAAACAGATCATGAAAATCAAGTCGAATGAAAACGATGTAGTGAAGCGCAAGGAATTAAAGGCGACCCACTTCGTCTGCTTCCAGGTGAAAGCCGCACGGAGAACGCCTCCGGCTCCCAACTGGGGACAGATTATTGCTCCGGCTCACACAGCGCCCGGGGAACAAGCTGGGACAGCAGCCTAAAAATAAACCCTCCAAACAAACTGCAAATTGGGGCAGAGCCTGGTCTTGGGCGCCTTTGCAGGATGAACTCACACGTGGTTTTTGTCTCCCTGTGGGTGAGCCCTGCGCTCCGTCGGTAACTGAGCAATCGACCCCGGCCGCAGGCGGGAAGGACACACAGCAGGAAGGTCTGGGGACGGGGGGAGACGGTGGCGGTGCGGAGGTTCACCTCTGAGGACCTCAGCCTCAGAGCGATGCTGGTGAGGGTGGAATACAGCTCACTCCCGAGTCACGCGCAGCCTCGGCCCCTAGCCTGGCAGGAGCCGGCAACTCCTCCCGGGGACCTGACCAGCCCAGCTGGTGGCCTCACATCAGAGAAGCAAAACAAGCTCGCTTGTGCCAGGTTTGCGTTTCCCTTCAGAAAAGGGCCCTCCGCCCCGTCTGACCTCCGGCCGACACCCCGGCCACGGTCAGCACCCAGAGCGGGGGCGGGGGCGGGAAGCGAGGAGGGGAGCAGCACCCAGCCACATGGCCACGGTGCTCGGATTCCCAGGCCTGAGCTCTGGGAGCTGCTGGGGCTGAGAAACCGAGGGGCTGCTCCATCCCGGGAAGCAAACAGGCCAGGCCAGCTCTCCTCACGGCCCCACTCCCTCCATCAGCTGAGACAAGCCACGCAGAGAGGCCAGGCCCAGCTGACAGACCCGCACACAGAGCCCCCGAACACCGCCACCAGGAAGCCCTCTGGGCCTGCAAACCCACCGCCTTCCCTCTGCTTCCCAGGGTTCGTTCTGGGATGCCATCTGCTCTCCTAGAGATGGCATAGTCTCGCACCTTTAAATCGTTCCATTTTTGGTGATAAATGTCACTGTCTACTCACATAAGCAGTGAGTTAAGTGAAGTGAAATTCGCTCAGTCATGTCCAACTCTTTGAGACCCCGTGGACTATACAGCCAATGGGATTCTCCAGGCCAGAATACTGGAATGGGTAGCCTCTCCCTTCTCCAGGGGATTGTCCCAACCCAGGGATTGAACCCAGGTCTCCTGCATTGCAGGCAGATTCGTTACCAGCTGAGCCACAGAGAAGCCCACTCACATAAGCAGGGTGTCTTGTTTTGTTTTGTTTTGTTTTGTTTTTTGATGGGTTTGAAATGTGGAGCATCCTTTGACAAGAGGGAAAGTGGAGAGATGGAAAAGGTGAGAAGCAAAAGTTATCTCCATGGAGGAAAATAAGAAATTATTTCTATTTGTACAATGTTTTGTTAAATCTAAAAAAAAAAAAAAAGAAGAAGAAAAATGCATGGAAATGTGTTTAATAAAATTTAACATAAAATGCACGTGGATATAAAAGAGGTTTCCCACGGCTGAGCCCTCACCCGCCCCGAGCAGGCACAGAGGGAATGACGTGGGGGCTTACTGAACGCGGAAAGGCCTGCAGTTCTCACTCCACCAGCCCCCCACACTTGCATCTTCCGTCCCCTGGCTGCTCAGGGGCGTCACTGCCCGAGGGCAGCTTTAGTGCAGAGAACGGGCTGCTTCAGGGACCTGGTTTAAAGTGATATTTAGTACGGGGAGGAATGAAAATTGGCGCAGCCACTATGGAGAACAGCATGGAGGTTCCTTAAAAAGCTGAAAACAGAGCCGCCGTGTGTGTGTGTGTGTGTGTGTGTGTGTGTATGCGCGCGTGTGTTCACGCACACGTTGCTTGCTCAGTCGTGTCCAACTCATTGCAACTCCACGGGCTCTAGCCCACCAGGCTCTGTCCATGGAATTCTCCATTCTCCCGAGTGCGTAGCCGTTCTCTTCTCCAGCGGATCTTCCTGACCCAGAGACTGAACCCCAGTCTCCTGCACTGCAGGCAGATTCCTTACAGTCTGAGCCACCAGGGAAGCCCCATGACCCAGCAATCTCACTCCTGGGCATCAACTCTGAGGAAACCATAATTCAAAAAACTGCATGCACCCCAATATTCACAGCAGCACTATTTACTATAGCCAAGACATGGAAGCACTCTAAATACCCATCAACAGAGGAATGAGTAAAGAAGATGTGTACATATAAACAATGGAATATTACTCAGCCATAAAAAAGAGTGAAATAATCCCATCTGCAACAACCTGGATGGGCCTAGGGGCTTCCCTGGGGGCTCAGAAGGTAAAGAATCCACCTGCAATGCTGGAGACCAGGGTTCGGTCCTTGGTTAGGAAGACCCCCTAGAGATGATCACACAAAGCTAAGTAAGTCAGACAGAAAGACAATAATATATGATATCATTTATATGCAGAATCTGAAAAAATGGTACAAATGAACTTATTCACAAAACAGACTCACAGACTTCAAAAACAAACTTGTAGTTTACCAAAGAGGAAGCCTGGGCCAGAGAGGGGTAGGTCAGGAGTCGGGAACTAACAGACACACACTACTACATGTAAACCAGACCATCAACAGGGACTACTGTGCAGGGCAGGGACTCTACTGAGCACTCCCCAGTAGCCTGTGTGGGAAAAGAACCCGAGAAAAGCGAATATACATCCATGCATTGCCGAGTCATTCGGCTCTACACCTGAAGCTAGCACAACTTTGTAAATCAACTATAACATAAAATAAAATGAAAAAATATTCACTGTATTAATAGACACGTAAGAAAGTCACAAGCTTAAAATCCTAAAATTCCCTTGGGTTTAAGTCTGATTTGAAAGTATCATTATCCCATTTATAAATACCTTACAAAGTTAGAGGAATCACCCTCCAGTGTTTCTCTTATCAGTTAATGTTTTTCTTAGACATCAGTTTTACTTACAACACAGTGAACAAAATTTTCTTAAAATCTGAAACAGTGGGTCCAAACCTATCTGGAGTCCTTATTTGTAAGCTCTGCCTCTGTGAGAATATACTCCTCCAGCAAGAAAAGCTTACCCTACGTCTTGACAATCTCTTGCAAAGATCTCCAAAATAATAAGAAAGCACCATGTCTCAGGCAGGCTTTTGCTCACATAATGCTGCTTGAACAACTTTCCGAGTTTCACAGTGAAAACAATAAGTGTGTGTCCTGCTGAGGGTCTGCTTTTCAGCGGGGGCTCTGCTTCAGGCTGCGGGCTCAGCCCCATCTGCTCCGTGCGGTTTCAACACCCAGGCTTCACGGCGGGCAAGCCCCTGTCGAAGGGCCCAGAAGTGTTCCCACCAGTCTGCAGAGCAGAGGCTGCCCAGGGCACAGAACGGGCAGGTCCTCAGAGAGAGGGTGGGGTGGCCTGGCCGGCTGTCCAGTCTCCACGCCCATGTATCAGTAGGGACCACCTCCAGAGTCAACCGCAGGACCGAAAATCATCTAAGCGCTGACGAGGGCCTTTTAAACCAACAAGATTCATAACACCCAGTGAAGGAAGAGTGTCAGAACCTCAGTTAGCTAGATACTGCAGGAAGGAAGCAGAAACACAAGGAGAAATTTAAACTTACATCAAGAATGAATAAAGCTAAAGCCCTCTCTCCGTCTGCAACAGATCAAGCCAAGAAGACAGCAGGATCTGTGAAACGTGATAAGTAAACTAAATCAATGTGTATGAAACAAACTGCTTTCTAAAGGCAAAGACTTCTGCTCCATCACTTAGAACAACAATCAAACGTTTATGGAAAATAACCAAATGCGAGTTTTCAAAAAAGTCCTTAATGAATTTGCTGGATGATACGTTTCTACCAGAGTCTAAGGACAATGAAAGGAAACTGGAGAGACAAATAGGGGTTTAAAATAAAAGCCAATTATGCAGTTTGAAGAACAAAATCCTACATCACTGTTCAAAGAGTAAAGAAAGACTCTAATTAAAGGCAATTTTAAAAAGTAAAATGAGAGCCCGACCCGCAGAAATGGAAAGGCAAAAGCTGAATTCAGAGAAAGCATAAATACTGAAATGTTTTCATTATTTAGAAAAAGAAATAAACTGTAACAGATTTTTCCTTGCTGAATATTTTCCAGCTTTGAGGGAACACAGAGGTTCCCTGCTTGGCAGAGTCGAGAGAGAAGGAAGTCTTCCAGACTGACTTCCTGAGGCCCCGTCACCCAGATGCGCGTCTCGCTGCTCTTTTGTCCCTGAGTCATGTCTGACTCCTTGGGACCCCACGGACAGTAGCCCCCAGGCTCCTCTGTCGATGGGCTGCTCCAGGGAAGACTGCCTCAGTGGGCTGCCATTCCCTCCTCCAGGGGACCCTCCCGACCCAGGGATGGAACCCGGGTCTCCTCGTGTCCTGCCTTGGCAGGCGGGTTCTTTCCCACTGAGCTGCCGGGGAAGCCCTAATAGCTCTTTAAGAGCATGATGGTTTCAGAAGTTTTCTGTTTTCTGTAACAGGAGCATTCCTTCCACAATAAAAAATAATAATAATGCTCTTTTAAACAGTAAAACGGGAAGGGGAGAACCTTTTCTGGAGGACGCTGGGAGTCGCAGAATTTGCACGTCCCACGGTGACGACATGGGGAAGGGAGTTCTTTCACTTCCTGGCCCGTGAGCACATCTCTGACGTAAGCGAGGGCCCACATGGAGACACTCGGGTTCCCTCCTGACCACGGCCTGACCATGCCTTTGCTGTCCTCGGGCGGGTGGTAGGGTGATCCCTGTCGTCTCCCCTTCGTGACGCTCCTGGAACGGGAGCCTCCCCGCCTGGGCTCGGGGCGACACCTCCAGGGGCCTGTTTCTCGTCTTATCCCAACGCGGGGAGGTCTTCAGAGGACACACGCCAGACGAGGCATCCGGGTGTCCCGTCCCTGAGCTCCGGCCCCGCCTGCACTCGGGGCGGCAGCCGTGGTCTGCGCAGCCCCTGGGGGTGACAGGACAGCCCCGCTTTCTCCTGTTTAAACAAGCGCGAGATTCTCAGATATTTAGCCACCACGTTCTGGCCCCCTGTGACCTCAGGAGCAGGCTCCCAGGTCATCCAGCTCGGCCTCCAGCCTGGCTGGGACGAGGCTCACGTCCCCACACCCACAGGTCGGGAACCGCCCGAGGCCACGCCTAGCCAGGCGCTGGGCCCACAGGAGCCCAGGTCTCCCTACATCACCACTCGGCTGCACGGCCCTCCCGGAAAAGGGGTTCTCTGGCTTTGTAATGCAGCCAGTGTGCTGTTCGCCAATTTTACGCAAAACACGTGTTGCGGGGAGGACCCTCTGCCTGAGGCATCTACAGCAGGTGGAGTCGCCACAGTTTAAAGGCATCAGCCGCCCTCCTTTGTCCGGTCCGCCTGCTTCACAGCACAGTTTTTAAACAACTAACAAAGTTCCAAGCAGCCCCAGGGATGTAACGTAAAGGACCTGACTGCAGTCACGGGGTCGGGCTCGGAAGCCGGGTTTCTTTCATCCCTGCAGGCCCCGAGAGTCTCAGTTTGGACACCAGGATTGGACAATTGGCAGTGGGGCTCGGGACACGGAGTTATTTCCCAGCACTGGTGCTGTGACTTCCCAGGCACTCTCCTATTAGTGATGAAAAATGGTTATTTCCACCCAATTAATTACCTCGGAGATCGCACTGGCTCCAATTACAAAATTATCGAGGTGCCAGCCTGTGTCATTAAGTTTCATACCACCAAATTAAGAGCACATGGTTTTTCTCAATTACCGTCTCCAGCCGCTACTTCTGGGTTGATTTGCACCGGTACGTTTTATTGGTCTGTTTCTGCAGTTTGCGGAAAGGACCTCATTTGGTGGTGGCCGAATACAGACCAGGACGGCCTGCCCCAGCGGGGTCCCAAGGAGCACGCAGTTTGGAAGTTCTCGGGAGACGTGCTTATAATGAGGGCAATCCTGGTCGGCTTTAATTATGTGAAGTCGGGGGCAGGGGGGAGACGCGGTGCCCCCACAGCCGGCAGCCTCCAGCAAAAGGGGGGCCCAGTGACAGCAGCCGGGCAGGACACATCCCCACCCTGCCATTAGCCACGTGCTCCCTTCTGGGGCCCTCTGTGTCACTGGCACGCGGATGTCACGGGCGAAATGTCACCATGAAAATATTCTGCGTCGGGAATTAGTCATCCAGCCGTGATGATGTGCCGTCGTTCCGCAGCAGCTATTTTAAGCCTCTGTCCCTTTTCAGAGTCAGCTCTCAATTATCCGTCAGAAGAGAAGGTCAGTGGCAGGAGCGAACCTGTCGGGAATCCAGCTGACAGGCAATTAAAAGCAGAGTGCGTTTAGCTTTGAAATGAACTGCACTGTGAAAACAAGCAGAAGACAACTTGTGGGTTATTAAAGTACCGAAATTTTGAATCGCACTTTTAAATTATTACAAAAACAACCTATCTGCACGCTGACGTTTAAATCAAACGGTGAAAAACCAACCAAGCTCTCACCCACAGTCCAAGCACACATTCTCTGGGAAAAGTGTGAGTGGCTCTGTTGTGTCCGGCTCTTTGTGACCCCGTGGACTGTAGCCCGCCAGGCTCCTCTGTCCAGGGGATTCTCCAGGTGAGAATACTGGAGTGGGTGGCCATTCCCTTCTCCAGGGGGTCTTCCTGACTCCGGGATTGAGCCTGGGTCTCCGGCATTGCAGGCGGATTCTCTACCGTCGGAGCCCCCGGGAAGCCTTTTCCCTGGGAAAGCCCACTGCTAGCTGCGGCTGGCATTGGTCCCTCAGGATTCTCACCTTCTCATCTCCTAATAATATGTCTGTAGACCACCTGCTGGAATAACAATTTTAGTATCACCTGTTGCCTCCCTACAGTGGGAGGTCTGACCTCAGCCCACTTCCAATGCCTCTCCCTCTTCACGTCTGATCATTTTAGCTCCTGCATGGATTCCTTTGTCCGTTTACATCCCAGAGTCAGAATTCTACTTCTTGTTCCCTTAACTGTGGAGTAAATACTTGTTTCCCTACCTCACAGCATGAGGTCCTGACACACCTCATGGCATCCATCTCCCTCCCACCTCCCAAATTCTCTTCATATCTTACGTTTATATCGTCAAATGTGATAACATTTATATTCTATTACATAATCATAATTAAGAATTCTCTGATTTCTATATGATTGGTTCTAAAGCATGAAAAATCGATGAACCATATTTACATTATGGACTTTGTATGCTACATGGCAAAGTGGAATCATACACTTTGATTCTATTCCCTTCCTTTGGCAGCTTTTCGTTTTCCCTGAAAAACTTGCCTGTTTTTCTCGCATTAACTGCTTCAGCCCTGACCTGTGTGCTTACTTATATGAAACTCTTCACAACCCACTGTATCGTAGCCAGCCAGGCTCCTCTCTCCAGGGGATTCTCCAGGCAAGAATATTGGGGTGGGTTGCCATGCCCTCCTCCAGGGGATCTTCCCAGCCCAGGGGTCAAATCCACACCTCCTGCATGGCAAGTGGGTTCCCTACCAATGAACCACCAGGGAAGCCCACAAGGACACCACTCATATTGCACTAGGGCCCATCCTCATGACCTCATTATAACTTGATCCCCTCTACAAAGACCCTGTTTTCAAACACGGTTACACTCAGAGGGCCTAGGGGCTAGGACTTCAGCATGTGGATTTGGGGAAGGGGACACAGTCAATCCGCAACACCCTCCTGAACAACAACAGCATCACCCTCCCAGCTCTTCCCTCAAACCCAGCCTCAGACCCAGCTTCCTACACCCCCGTCCCCTGAGACGTCCCCACTGGGGAGTGTGTCTAAGATGGCTGCTCTGCCTTCCGCCTCCACCACTTGGCTTGAACGTTTTCCAAGATGCACATTTAGCTCTTCAACAGTTTGCTTATGGCAATCGCACTTCTGTCGCTGTTGTTGTTCAGTCACTAAGTCGGGTCCAACTCTTTTCGACCCCATGGACTGCAGCATGCAACCTTCCCTGTCCTTCACCATTTCCCGGAGTTTGCTCAAACTCAGGTCCACTGAGTCAGTGATGCCGTCCAACCATTTCATCCTCTGCCCCCTCCTTCTCTTCCTGCCCTCAATCTTTCCCAGCATCTTGGTCTTTTCCAATGAGTCAGCTCTTCAAAGCAGGTGACCAAAGTATTGGAGCTTCAGCTTCAGCATCAGTCCTTCCAACAAATAAAAATTCAGAGTTGATTTCCCTTTGAATTGACTGGTTTGATCTCCTTGCAGTCCAAGGGACTCTCAAGAGTCTTCTCCAGCAACACAGTTCAAAGGCATCAATTCTTTGGCGCTCAGCCTTTTTCACTATCCAACTCCCACATCTGTACATGACTGCTCACTTCTGTACGCGACTAGGGCTTCCCTGGGGGCTCAGACGGTAAAGCGTCTGCCTGCAATGCAGCAGACCCAGGTTCGATCCCTGGGTCAGGAAGATCCCCTGGAGAAGGAAATGACAACCCACTCCAGTACTCTTGCCTGAAAAAAAAGAGGAGCCTGGTAGGCTATAGTCCACGGTCTCCCAACAGTCAATAGGGTCACTAAGAGTCGACACAATTGAGCAACTTCACCTTCTTTCTTTGACTATATGGACCTTTGTTGGTAAAGTAATGTCCCTGCTTTTTAATATGCTATCTAGGTTGGTCATAGCTTTTCTTCCAAGGGGCAAATGTCTTTTAATTTCATGGCTGCAGTCACCATCTGCAGTGATTTTGGAGCCCAAGAAAATAAAGTCTGTCACTGTTTCCACTGTTTCCCCATCTATTTGCCATGAAGTGATGGGACCGGATGCCATGATCTTAGTTTTCTGAATGTTGAGTTTTAAGCCAACTTTTTCACTCTCCTCTTTCACTTTCATCAGGAGGCTCTTTAGTTCTTCTTCACTTTCTGCCATAAGGGTCGTGTCATCTGCATATCTGAGGTTATTGATATTTCTCCCAGCAATCTTGATTCCAGCTTGTGCTTCATCATTAAATAGGTAAATTAATTAAATGTTATACAATCTCACGAACATGGAGAGAGGGTTTTTTTTTTTTAATGAAAATCAAGTTAAATGCTCAGGGAAAACTTGCTAACAGGAAAAATGACTGAAACACTTACTTCAAAATTAATATTGGATAAAATAACCAGAAAAATGGGGGATGATAGTAGGACTCTGGGCGGATTCTGCCCTCAGGTGGTGTGGCACTTATTCAGGTGTTCTCAACCCTCCTGAAGGAAGCCAAGCTGTAAATAGAGGTCAGTGTCCCTGGCAAACAAGAAACTCTGCCCCTCTCCAGCCTGCAGACCTGTCCTCAGGGACCTGGGCTCAGGTGAGCAGGGCCCACGTTTGTGGGGAAGGGAGATGAAACGCGGGGTTTCACACTGCCGTCTTCTTCCCGGCCACCCGCGCCAGACTCGTCTCGAGTCCCGCATCCCCCCCACGTCCCCCTCAGGATGCTTGGGCATCAGATGCGTGCAGGGGGCTGAGCCCCGCTTCACAGGCTCACGGCACGACTGCTCACCCCTCCACGAGAAGCAGGCCGACCTGCGGAGGGACCAGAACTGACCCAGGCCCGTCTCTGGGGCACAGTCTTCTCGATGAAAATGTAGTTCAAAAGTTCACACAGGCAGAGGTCCACCTTGCCTGAACTGTGTCTCAGCTCCTCCTCCAGGCCCCCCGCCTGGCTTTCCTGCCCCGGATCCTGTCAGTTTCCCCAGGAATTCCAGGAAAGCTGGGACCGTGCAGCAGATGGGGGGGGTGCACCCACCCGGGCAGGAAGTCACAGGCTCAGTGAACCAGAAGCAAGTGAAAGGGACGGGGCCTCTGCCTCCCTGAGCAGCCTGCAAACATTTATGGAGCACCTGCTGTGTGCATCACACAGGTGATCAGTGGGGGTCCGCAGTCAGCCAGGATGCGGACTCTGCTCTCCTGGAGCCCACAGGCCACCACAGATGCCGGGAATGGATGCCAACACAGTGGACCGTGGGGCCAGGGGGCTCGGGGAGGCTCGCTGACTCGGCCTGGTCCATCCCTTCCTGGGGGTCCCCGGGTCGCCCGAGATGCAGCTGGGACCCTGACCCCCAACTTGTGAGAAGTTCCGCAAGTGGCATGGCTTCCTGGGGCTGCAGCTGGGTGCTGATCTGGCTCCTATTCGGGCGCCCCTGTGCCCACCGAGGGTCGCCCTGACCCCTGGCGGCTGGCGGGGATCCTCACGTCCCACCCCAGGGCATCCTGAGGAAGTGCAGGACTCTCCGGGAGTCCAGGCCAAGGTTCCTTTATCAACAGCGGGTTAAAACACTGTGTCCTAACCACACAGTCAGGACAGAGGGCAAGAGGTGGATCAATCTCTTTGGTTAAACACCTCCCTTGATTTTTGGAATCAAAAATCTGTGTCCAAAAATCTTAAGGAAAATAAAACCTGTCTTTATTTTTTTTTCATTTATTTTTATTAGTTGGAGGCTAATTTCTTTACAATATTGCAGTGGTTTTTGCCATACACTGACATGAATTAGCCATGGGTTTACATGTGTTCCCCATCCCGATCCCCCCTCCCACCTCCCTCTCCACCCGATCCCTCTGGGTCTTCCCAGTGCACCAGGCCCGAGCACTTGTCTCATGCATCCAACCTGGGCTGGTGATCTGTTTCACCCTTGATAATATACATGTTTCGATGCTGTTCTCTCAAAACATCCCACCCTCGCCTTCTTCCACACAGTCCAAAAGTCTGTTCTGTACATCTGTGTCTCTCTTTCTGTTTTGCATATAGGGTTATCATTACCATCTTTTTAAATTCCATATATATGCATTAGTATACTGTATTGGTCTTTATCTTTCTGGCTTACTTCACTCTGTATAATGGGCTCCAGTTTCATCCATCTCATTAGAACTGATTCAAATGAATTCTTTTTAATGGCTGAGTAATATTCCATGGTGTATATGTACCACAGCTTCCTTGTCCATTCGTCTGCTGATGGGCATCTAGGTTGCTTCCATGTCCTGGCTATGATAAACAGTGCTGTGATGAACATTGGGTGCACGTGTCTCTTTCAGATCTGGTTTCCTTGGTGTGTATGCCCAGGAGTGGGATTGCTGGGTCATATGGCAGTTCTATTTCCAGTTTTTTAAGAAATCTCCACACTGTTTTCCATAGTGGCTGTACTAGTTTGCATTCCCACCAACAGTGTAAGAGGGTTCCCTTTTCTCCACACCCTCTCCAGCATTTATTGCTTGTAGACTTTTGGATAGCAGCCATCCTGACTGGCGTGTAATGGTACCTCATTGTGGTTTTGATTTGCATTTCTCTGATAATGAGTGATGTTGAGCATCTTTTCATGTGTTTCTTAGCCATCTGTATGTCTTCCTTGGAGAAGTGTCTGTTTAGTTCTTTGGCCCATTTTTTGATTGGGTCATTTATTTTTCTGGAGTTGAGCTGGAGGAGTTGCTTGTATATTTTTGAGATTAATCCTTCGTCTGTTGCTTCATAAGACCTGTCTAGAAAGTTTGGAACAACTGAAATAACAAATCTTTGGAAATGACTTGTTAAACCTCCTCACCAAGTCACTGCTGCCTTATCTGCCACACTGTCTTGTTTCCCTCCCAGTTTTTATAAAATAAATTCACATATAAGTATATATATATATATATGACTGTGCAGGTAGCTCAGTGGTAAAGAACCTGCCTCCCAGTGCAGGAGAGGTAGGAGATATGGCTCCGACCCCTGGGTCAGAGAGTTCCCCAGGAAGAAGAAATGGCAACCCGCTCTAGTATTCTTGCCTGGGAAATGCCACAGATAAAGGAGCCTGACGTGCTGCAATCCATGGGGTTGCAAAGAGTCAGACGTGACTGAGCGTGAATGCACACAGCCAAACGTAAGTATATATGTGTGTGTGTGGTTTTTATAAATGTTTGTGTATATACGCATGTATGCCAATGTACATACATATACAAATACGGGATTTTTGTAAATTCATAGGTCCTATTGATACAATTGTCTATCTTGCTTTTCTTGTAACACCACAGCGTTCAGCCGTCTGTGTCTCCGGATATGCCCTCTCAGACACAAGTCCCCTGCTGGGGACAGTCTGCCCTCTGGTTCACCGTATTTAGTTTAACACCGCCTGCTCTTACAAAAGTGGGCTGTTTCCAGTCTTCCCCCAGTATAAATTATACTGGGATGAGAGTTACAGAGATGTTTGCCTGGCTTTCTGGTTTCCTTGGGAATTTTCTTTTTTCTTCTTTTTCTAGAAGGGGAATCACCGGGTCAAAGCCACCACACAGAGCTCCCTTGATCGGGGCTCAGAATGCTTTCCGTTAAACGCGGCCTGATTTACACACCCACCACCCGCTCACAAAAGGGGCCTCTGGCTGCTCCGTCACTGGCACTGGCCACCCCCGCCCCCACAAAGCTGAATGCGTGTCAGCCCGATGGGCGAAAACTGGTACTTTCACTTTGTGCGGCTGCCGTTCTGTGAATGCGCTTGTCTCCGGGCGCAGGGAGGCCGCACGTGTTCAAACCGGTATTGTGTGTTGATCTGACCACTCATATCCCTTCTATTTGGTTTTCATGTTTTTCTTCCTGGCTTTATGAAATAATTGGCAATTAATGTTCTGGCCCTTGCATAACATGTTTTAAACGGAATCAATTAAAGAGGAAAAGATTTGACTCCATGCGTCCCCCCAAGCATCACACCTTGCATTGACGGAGACATTTAAAAGGTCAAGGCGACTTCAAAGTCAGGCTTCATTCGGACGGACTGCCACCACAAGGCAACACAGCTGTAGATTGTTCCCCTGGCTTTGAAATGAGCTCAGATTCTGACTTTTTAAATGTCAGCCTCATAAAATCACCCCTTCAGACAAAAGCAGGTGCAGTCAGCATTCAACAGATGCTCTCGTCACTGTGATGATGTGCACCCTTGAGCTTCAATCCCACAAAGAACCACACTCAGGTCTTGTCCATAAAAGCCTGAAATAGAGGCAATGATGAATTTCAAGTTCTTTATCTTTCGCTCTCTTTAAATTCCATTCACCCACTTTTTTCCAATTCCAGTCATTTTGGATGAAAAAATCAACACCACTTAAAATTTTAGTGTAGGTGAAATGGAGACTCACAGATATTTCATCCTAAAACAACCGCCCCCTCCCACTTGGGGTCAGGGGTTATGTGACCTCAGCTCCTGTCGCACGTCCAGGCCTGGACCCCTGGCCCTGGTCAGGCTTGGAAGACCAGGAGGGCTGGTCAGAGGGAAGCGGGAGTGGTGGCAGGGGTCAACCCCGTGAGAGTCTGTCTCCGGATACAGGACTGAGTGTCCTGGGGTCAAGCACAGCAACGTGAGGCTAATGAAGGCTGACCCCTTTCTGTCACGCCCGAGGCCCCCCCCGACTTTGGGGAGGACACTCCCCCTGCTGAAGTGCCCAGGGCCAGGTGTGAACACAGCAGGCCGGCAGCTCCGTCAGGTCCCAGCCAGCCGGTTAGTCCCTGGGGCCTCCACTTCCTCATCTGTAGAATGGGGACACGAAAGAAGCATCTCACCGGAGGTGAAGGATTGGATTACGCACATGAATAGAAGGCTCGCTGAGCCAGGAAGACCTCAGGGGCGGTGGGCTACCTCCGAGAACCTCTCCATGGACACAGGGACTCTTCCCACCCACGAGCAGGCACGTGAGGGCAGAGTTGCATCACGGCCCGTGTCTAAGGCGTTTCTGACCACAGGAACCAGAAAATGAAGCAAGTCAAGGGGTAGGCCCCACTTTGTCAGAACCCCACAGGAGCAGGTGAGTGACCTCCCCAGTGTGGGCGCAGGGAAAGTGGGGTGACACGGGTGCCTGGGAAAGTGGGGGCACCCCCCAGGCCCAGCTGCAGACACTGTGTGCGGTGAGGTGCCCCCTAGACACCAGGCATCGCCCAGTGAGACAGACGGGGTGACGGGCTGAGGCCTGGCGATGATGCCCAGGCCCCCCACCCTCCCCCCGGCTGCCTGGGGGGGCGGTGGAGGCGGGGAAGCCGGCCTGTCATCCGCGGCAGAGGCCCTGCCAGGCCCCAGGGAGGCTGTGACCCCTTCACACCTTATTGCCGGGAAGTGACTTTCTGATTTGACACATTAAAAGCAGGTTCCGGCGAGGCTCCTCTCCAGTGAATTGGAACCGGGGAGTGACAGGCCTGCCCCCCTCCCCGCCGCCCACACAGCTGAAAGGAGCCTTCCAGAAGGAGGCAGGGGAGGGGGGCAGCTCTACTGGAACATTAGGGTCCCCAGACACTGTGTGGGGAGACTGGGATGCTGCGTCACTGAGTCCTCGAGTGGTTAACACCGAGAAC
>SNSB01004421.1:1166202-1182728 GCA_012922965.1 Capreolus pygargus | reverse complement strand
CCCGCGCGCGAGGCCGGGGCGTTTGTGCCACCTGTTGGCCCCGCGCCCGCACTGCAGGCGCCGGAGTCCCGCTGCTGCGGCGGGGCGCCCACCCCGGAGGGCCTGCCGGGGGCGCCCCAGCCCGGGACGTGCCGGGACAGCCGACGAGCCGCAGACGCCTTAGGAGAGGGCTGGTTATAAGGACCGACCCGAAAAAATACGAATTTCCTTTCAACATTGCAATATTTCTCGGGGGTGGGGGGGAATTTAATGTTATGTAGCACCAGCAAATTGATCATCTGGTTTTTGTTTTTTTTCCTCAAGTTTCAGCTTCGACTAGCATGTATTATTTTCATAGCAAATAAATAACAGTGACAAAGTGACAAATATTAATATGTACATCTCATTTGCTACCCACATTTATTTTTACCTTCTTTTTAAAGAACTCACCTTTTAAAACGTGTAGGCTACAAGAGGAACGTGTAAACCACATGAGTTGGGCAGATACAGAGAACCACGTGAGGCTCAGATGGACAAGCAATAATTTTTACAACCAATTTGACCAGACGTAACCTTTTCTACATTTATTTGCCTTGTCTTAGAGGAGGTACTTGTTGGAAGGTACACAGAATTTGGTCTGAACAACATGTTGCAACCTGGCCTCCTAAACACCTAGAAAGATGACAAGCAGCCCAATTCATTCTCAAGTCAGAGCCTGTGCTCTGATCAGAAGGAAAACCAGGTCCCCCGGGAACGGAAGGAGACAGGTGCTCTCTGTCCACGCGGAAGATCCGTGTGACACGCCATCCGTGTGATCTGGGGCTTTTTAGCATTCATTTCTCTTTTTAAATTGTTTCGACGTGGACTGTTTTTAAAGTCTTTGTTCAGACTGTTACAGTATTGCTTCTGTTTTCTGTCTTGCTTATCTTGGCCAGGAGGCATGTGGGATCACAGCTCCCCAACCGGGGACTGAACCCTTTACCCCTGTATTGGAAGGGGAAGTCTTAACCACTGGACCCCCGGGGAAGCGCCCTGGCGTTCCTGTCTCCACACACACAGACGCACATGTGCATCCGCACATGCACTTGGCAGACACTCTGACAGCAGCGGCCGTCCCAGCAGCAGGACGGAAGACGCGGGGTTTCAATGCACACACTTCTCTCTTGCAGGGAGGCCAACACCTCACGTGATTTGCCTGCAGTCTGGCCCACGCCCTCACCTTTCCGTCAGGAAACGAACAGAACTGGCCTCACCAAAATTTAACTCTCTCACTGGGGTGGGCAAATTTTCTCTAGTACTTTATGTTTATTGGTATGTATTTTGTTTGTACAACTTTATACATGTGCAAAATAAATTTAGCTGTTTCTTGTGAAAGCACAACCTCCTTACCACTCACAAAGACCCAGTGAGGAGACCTTGCCCGTGTGAACGTGAGGAGTGGAGACGAGCAGGACTTCTGCTCCAGTTTGTATTTTATACACACATGCGGCTGTT
Organism: Capreolus pygargus; assembly: GCA_012922965.1. NCBI lineage: Eukaryota > Metazoa > Chordata > Mammalia > Artiodactyla > Cervidae > Capreolus > Capreolus pygargus. The sequence goes on along the minus strand of SNSB01004421.1, from coordinate 1,181,255 downwards.
CCCAGCGGAACATACACATATCCTACGTCATATGTATTTATTATAATATTATGTATATAAAATCAAAGTATGAGCAGGACGGACAGAGTTCAGGGCTGGGATGAGATGGGGGTCAGGAAAAGGGGGACGGTGCTGCTTCGTCAGGAGGACATCCACTCTGAATCCAGATCCCGTGTCTTAACAGGAGCCTAGAGACACCAGGCGTTAAGTGTCAACAGTAATTCATATACAGCACTTTTAATAGCATCTCCTCCACGCACAAACAATTAAAGGGGATGCAACATATTCCAGCCATCCTAACAAAGCACCTAGTCCGAGTCTGGTGATGGGAGACTCCACAAGAGTCTCTTGTGAAACAGCTCAGCAGACGCTGATATTATTGCATGAAAAGGCAGTTTTCTCGAACTGTGTGGGAAGAGCAAACAAAAATGTCTACCTACAGCCTGGGGCTTTTGATATTAGGAATAAAGAGAGATTCTAAAGATAGCTGGAAATTTTAGTGAAAGTAAATGTATAACGGCAACATTCATATGCCGGGGGGGGGGAGTCACTGCAATAGGAGTATTACAATATTTTAAGAGATTATTATAATGAATTAAGTGAAATAATGGAAGTTCAGAGTGAATTTCTTTAAGACACTGGGCCCCTCGGTGGAACACTGTGTCCTTTATATAGATCTGTGGATGCAGATGAGACCGAGGCAGAGGCAGGCTGGCGGGCCCACTGCAGACTCCGGGCACCTGGGCACAGACACGTCTAGATGAGTGGGAGGCAGGATGAACATGAACTGCCTGTCCAGGGTCCCGTGGCTGAGGGGGTCCATAGCACCGCGGACAGGAGCACACCCAAGCTCCCAGGAAAGATGAGTTTTTAACCTACCCGGTGGCACACGGGGAAGCTCCTTCCTCCACCGCAGCCGGTGTGAAGCTACCAGGCCGTGGGAAGGCGCAGGGCTGCGCAGGCACTCGCTCAGCTATACTCCCAGGTTTGCTGAAAGTCTCAGGCACAGTGCCCGGCACTAGAAGAGGCCAAGCGACAGGACACGGGCCCGGGAGGCAGACTCGGCACGCGACCGCAGAGACGTGAGCCAGGCGCGCGGGGGAGGAGGGCGGGCAGAGAAGACAGCAGGAACGTCTGCAGGACCTTTCCCATTGCAGCCGCTGTGGAGTCGCTCGGTCACGTCCCCGTGACTTTGGGACCCCGTGGACTGCAGCACGCCGGGGCTTCCCTGTCCCTCACCGTCTCCCAGACTTCACACGAGTTCACGTCCATTGAGTCGGTGATCCCATTCGGCCGTCTCACCCTTTCCCCAAGCATTGCCCAGCATGTCCACCTATTCTTCAACAGGTACCTGCCTAAGCTTAAACTTTTGCCGCACACTCTGCTGGGAGCTGGGATCGCAAATGCTAAGGGGAAAGTGTAGGTTGTGGCCTTCGAGGACTTAAAGTCTGGTGGGGAGGCTGGTTATCATCCAGCCCGAAGGTAAAAGTACACCTGTGCCTCGGGCTGGCTCAGGGGGTGATGCAGGGCACATCACGGAAGACCCGAGAAAGGACAATCGCTCCAAGCTGGAGAGGTGAGTTCAAGATGGGTACAAAGCCAGGGGCTGGCCGTGGGTCTCCCTCCAACCCAAGTGTCTGCAGATGTAACGGGGCCTGACCCCCAGGGCGAGGAGAGGATGCAACCTCCACCTCTGTCTCTGGGTTCACTCACTCCCAAACGCTTCTTCTGCTCAGGACGCCGCCTCTTCGAGTTCAGCCGCCTTGCCGTGAGCCCAAGATGCACGGAGCCCCCATCACTGCAGACCCTCCAGTAACAGACCACGCTGGCTCTCAGACCGCCACCAGCGTCAGCTTCCGGCCGGACTGAGCCTCCAGGAGCGCTGACCCAGGTGAGCGCTCGGCCAGCTGAGCCCACACCCGCCCACCCTCACCTGAGCAGCACCCCGCCCGGCCTTCCAGAACGTCTGGCCCGCAGGCTCCGTGACCGCAGTGAACGGTGGTCGTCTCACAGGCTACATGTTGGAGCGATTTGTTCCACAGCAATAGAGAACTGGAACAGAATTCGGTGCTGGGGGCGGGAAGCTGCCAAAACAAAATCTGACACGCGTGACGCTGGATCTGAGGCCGGATGCCAGGCCCAAGTTTGAATGGCCTTGATGAGGCTCAGGAAAGCGTGCGGGAAACGTCATTGGCGGCCAGAGGGAAGGAAACGTCACTGCATGGCGGCAGAAACGCGGCAACACTGGTCGCCTGTAGTAACACAGGGCGCAGAAAGCTCCCTAACAACCATTGGGAGCCCACTAAGGAATTTTCTGTGCAGAATTTGAAATCACCACCTGCCTTACTCTTGCCTCTTGTGATAAAATGCATGAGGAGAGAGATGCACTGAAGACAATCTGTTTAGTCTTTGAGTAGTGTATGCGTGAGATATAAGAGTCTAGAATAGTTTCTGGCCACCAAGGAGTTCTCAACTGAGAGATGGTCCAGGCAGAGACCAAATTAAGGGCATAGCTTCACAGGATTCAAGGGAAAACCCTTTGATAAGATATCAGAAAGCTAGACAGTCTCAGTCAGAAAGAGGAAGGCAGACTCTGGAGTCTATCAGCTAGATGTGGAATCTAAACTGTGATACAGATGAACCTCTCTGTGAAACAGAAACACAGTCACGGACGTGGAGATGGACGGGGAGGAGGGATGGAGTGGAGTTTGGGATTAACAGACGCAAACTGGCGCATATAGAGTGGATAAAGGGAGGTGTGTTCGACATCCCAGGATAAACCATAATGGAAGAGAATATGGAAGGAAAACGTAAATGTGTATAAGCCGCCTTGTGCAGTGGAAACTAACACAACTCTGTAAACCAACTACACTTCAGTTAAAAAAAAAAAAAAAAACAGAAGCATTCATGGTAAAATGTTCCACACCCTTTCCCTTAAACAAAAAGGAAGGCCTCCATTAAACAGAAAGATTCTTAGGACCATATCTTGTAGGCCCTTCAACCAGACAACCATGTTTTCAAGACCCCTAGTCTTGTTCCACAGAGTCTCTTGGGGGATCCAGTGTAGGGAGGTTTACTTTAAATGAGTTCCATAGCTCTGTAAACGTGCCTTCTGCCTCATGGAAAGAATTGTAATGTGCATACATGGTAAGTCACTTCAGTTGTATCCAACTCTGTGCTGCTATGGACTGTAACTCACCAGGCTCTTCTGTCCATGGGATTCTCCAGGTAAGAATACTAGAGTGGGTCGCCATGCCCTCCTCCAGGGCAGCTTACTGATCCAGGGATCAAACCTGAGTCTCCTGCATTGCAGGCAGAGTCTTTATCTCTGAGCCACGAGGAAGCCAAGAATTATAAACTGGTACATAAAATACCATGGAGTTTTTAAGAGAATCAATAGACTTGACTGAACAGGAAAGAGGAAGTTGTAATGGAGAGGCCTTGGAGCCCCCCAGATTGCCTTGGGCAGCAAGCAGGTCCAGACAGCTACCCAGACGCAGCCCCTGGTCCATGTATTGTAGAAAAGGCAGAGCCAGGAGTCCAGGGCCATGGAACCTCCTCCGGGGAACAGGCCTGGGCCCCGGCTGAGAAGTGACGACAGGCCTGGCAGGTTTTGGAAACAGTCTGCGGAAGGGACACCCTGCCCTCCTCGTCTCCTTTCTGAAACAAGAAGGCCCTGCAGCCAGCCTCACGCAAGGGCACTGCTGTAGTTTGGGTGCAAGGAGGAGATGGACCTGCTTAGATCCGAGGCCTTTGTGCCGAGAGTGCACTTGAAACATGGGTTTTGAGCTGAGGGTCTGAGTGGGTGGAGGAGGAGAAGTCGCTCAATAAACCGAGAGTCGTGGAGAGGAAGAACCAGGAAGACGATCCCAAAAACCACATGTGCAGCTACGAGGGCACAAGTCAGCAGACGGGGCATTCACACCAGAGGAAATCGAGATAATAAATCAGTCCACAGAGGACTTTAATACTTCTGTGCTAAAACACGGGAAATAGGGGGCGTAACCAGATGACCATAAAGTTAAATGGGCTATCCATCCGCTGCCCATCAAGGACATCTAGATGCTGAGTTAATTTTAAATGCTGAAAGTAAAAAAAAAAAAAGTGTGTACCATTCACTGGAGAAGTCAATGTGAAATGAGAGAAAGGAGAGAATTTAGTATAAGCTCTTTTACACATTTTCTCTGAAAGGAAAGGAAATAAGATGGTAAAATAGGTGTGGGCACACGGTGGGACTAGGGAGTCCCCAGTGACGCCTGGGAAGTGACCTCAGGCTCACGGAAGAGATGCAGTTGGGAGCAACAGGCTGCCTTTGGGAGAGAAAAAATGACAACCCACAGCACATTCCTCCTGGATAAGAGGGTGGGAAGACACTCTCACTGGGACAGGATGGAGATGAAGCAGTGGAGAGGTGAGGTCAGTGCCGGAATGCCGTGGGAGGGGGTGTGGGGAGCGTGGGCGGGCTGGAAGCAGCGTTGCCAGGAGGTGGGCAGGTGTGAGGTCAGGGGAGTGGAGGGCAGCGCTGGAGGTCCTGAGCACATGGTGGGCACCAGCCATGTGCCCTGGAGGCTCCTCTCAAGGACAGCCCTGCAGAGGGGCAGCCAGCACCCAGCGGCCACAGTGACTCAGGTGCTTCATGAAGAGGATGCACACGTGGACTCGAACATGTGGCCACGAGCGAGGCTTCCCCTCCCCCTGTGGACTCTAAGAGGATGAGGAGGAAATGGCAAGGGAAGAGGGCTGGAGGGTGGGGGGTGCCCTGAGCCCCAAGGCTGGTCTCTGAGGCGTCCGACAGGAGTCACGGGGGAAAGTCTCAGAGGCATCCCTGGGGAGGGGCAGGGCCTGCAGACGCTGAGCTGGTCCAGAGGCGTGGGAGTGGGTGCAGAGGGGGAGCGGAAGGCTGCCAGACCTGGGCGGTCAAAGAATGAAGAAGCCCTGGCGTTAGATGCTGGGCCAACAGAGGACCCGGGATGGAGGATGGGGGTGTGGAGGGCCCCGGGAGATGGCTGTAAACGATGGTCACTGAGGGGAGGAGGTGAGCAAGCTCACACAGACCCCTCGGAACCCCCAGGAACAGTTTGCTTTCTCACATGGGGTGGAGACTCAGAGGGCTGAAGGGAGCAAGGCAGCAGTGACCCTGCAGCAGAGGAGAGAGCGGAGGACAGAGCATCACACCTGGTGGCCAGGCTCACCTCCGGTCCTGCCTTTCCCGGTGACGTGGCTGGGCCAGTCGTGAGCCTTTGCAAAGCCTAGAGGCCCTGTCTGCAAAGCGAAAGTGTTGGTCACTCAGTGGTATCTGACTCTGCAACGCCGCGGCCTGTAGCCCACCAGGCTCCTCTGTCCGTGGGATTCTCCAGGCAAGAATGCTGGAGTGGGTTGCCATGCCCTCCTCCAGGGGATCTTCCCGACCCAGGGATCAACCCAGGTCTCCTACGTTGCAGACAGATTCCTTACTGTCTGAGCCATTCCCTAAGTACATCTGCAGAGTGGGGGTGGTGATTTCGGACCCCTGTGCGAATAAAGGACGCGCTGCCTCATGCGGGGGGCTCAGGCGTCAGCTCCACCAAGTTCGCAACAATGTTGTTATGACACGTGGTTTGAAGAGTGAGAGGCTCTGCAATGCCAGGAGCTATGCCAGAGTTTGGGGACAAAGAGTGAACCGAGGAGCCCAAAAGGAGGCAGGACGGAGGGTCTAAAGCAGGGATGATCCCTGCAGAAAATGCTGGCATTTAGGAGACAAGAGATGGAAGAAAAGGCATTCCAGGAAATTACAAGTTTGAGAGCAGACGGGCTACTGCTGCTGCTGCTAAGTGCCTTCAGTCGTGTCCAACCCCGTGTGACCCCACAGACGGCAGCCCACCAGGCTCCGCCATCCCTGGGATTCTCCAGGCGAGAGCACTGGAGTGGGCTGCCATTGCCTTCTCCGGAGCAGATGGGCATGTGTGACAAAACTATCACATGAGGGAGAGACCTGCACACACACAAAACATCATTCCCAACGACCATGGCGGGCACAAGACGTGAGAGCAAACAAGGCAAAATCAGATGTCATTCCTGTTCAACCAAACCACTAAGCCTAACCGTAACCCTACCCCAACTCTAAGCTAACCCTCAGCCAACCCTAACCCTAACCCAAACACTAAGCCTAACCATAACCCTAGCCCTAACTCTAAGCCTAACCCTCAGCCAACCCTAACCCTAGCCCTCACCCTGACCCTAACACTAACCCTAGCCCTAACCCTAACTCTAAGCCTAATCCTAACCTTAACTCTAAGCCTAACCTTCACCCAACCCTAAACCTAACCCTAACCCTCACCCTCACCCTCACCCTCACCCTACCCTAACCCTAACTCTAAGCCTAACCCTCAGCCAACCCTAACCCTAAGCCTCACCCTAACCCAACCCTTACCCTAAGCCTAACCATAACCCAACCCTAACCCTAAGCCATAAGGATGTGGACTCTTTCTACCACTTCTGAGGGAGTGAGAATCTTCCACAACCACCATCAAAACCATCACTTCATTTTCCATTGTCTTCTCTTCACAGAGGCAAGAAAATGTGCCAGGTATTGCCTGTTGAGATTCACCAGGAGTAGAATTCTTGGAAACACGCTGTGTGTTAGAAACAAGGCAAAAATTTCCTATTTCTCTTTTTTTTTTATCATTGTAATCTCTGAATCCAGAGTCCTTAAGGAATCAGTCTATGTCATCACACAGCTTCTAAATAGTATTTCTAGAAAAACGTCATGACAGATGAAACTCAAGAGGTTTGCCAAAGGGACAAGATAACACTTTTTTTTCCAGCAAACAGTAAGAACCCTGCTAGATTCTCACTGGTTAACTCGATATCAGCACCTGGTTACTTATTAGAACAAATCACTTTGCTCTACCTAGATGGACACCAAGGATAGAGTGCAATCCAAACGCACTGCAAAGCATCGTTTCTGGAAACCAACAATGTCACTCCTTTTCTCTCAGTCATGTCTGATTCTTCGCAACCCCCTGGACTGCAGCCCGCCAGGCTCCTCCATCCACGGGATTCTCCAGGCAAGAACACCGGAGTGGGCTGCCATGCCCTCCTCCAGGGGATCTTCCCCACCCAGGGATTGAACCCGCATCTCTAACATCTCCTGCATTGGCAGGTGGGTTCTTTACCACTCGCGCCTCCTGGGAAGCCCTTTCACTCAAGAAGAAGCATCAGACCCCACAGTAAGGGGGTAGGACCTGTGCTCACAGCGAGGACATTGTACAAGCAGCTGAAAACACAGCCACAAATGCCATGGTCGCTCACAAGCCTTGTCTCGCTCGGAGAGGTTGCGAAAATAAGTCAGCAAACAAGGCCAGAGTCGGAACACGTGGGTCCAGGGGGAGTGAGGACGGAAGAAGGGCTTACAGAACGGGGCGCCCAGAGCTGCCTCCTCCAGGAAAAGGAGGGAGCGCCCGCCCCCGCCCGAGCCGCCCGGCAGGACCTGAGGGACGCGGCTTCTGTCTGGTGGCTTCAGGTCAGCACGCAGCCCCTGCACACAGTCCCCACTCGCCCGTTTCCTCCAGGTCCTGAGATGAGAGCCGAGACCCCTGCCCCCTCAAGGCCTGGGCAGCACTGAAGTCATGATGTAGAGGGCGGAGGGACCCGCTTCAGGTCAAGTCAGTCACTCAGTCATGTCGGACTCTGCGACCCCATGGACTGCAGCACGCCAGGCCTCCCTGTCCATCACCAACTCCCGGAGCTTGCTCAAACTCTTGTCCATCAAGTCAGTGATGCCCTCCAACCATCTCATCCTCTGTTGTCCCCTTCTCCTCCTGCCCTCAATCTTTCCCAGCATCAGGGTCTTTTCCAGTGATTCAGCTCTTCTCATCAGGTGGCCAAAGTATTGGAGCTTCAGCTTCAATGTCAGTCCGCTTAGCCACGTGAAAGTTGCTGGGTGCTGACCTGAGTTCACCCCAAATACCGGATCTTGCCAAACACAGCAGTGATTTCCTAAAGTCACGTTTACAACATTTTCCCCAGAACTTTCCTTGAGCTTCTCACTCAGTGATATTTGTCATCATCCTTAGTGAAATGCCACTAAGCCAAACCCTGTTGACTAGGCGCACTAGATGGGATCCTGCGAGAGGAAAAAAGAATGTTGGGTAAAAACTAAGGAAATCTGAATAAAGCATGGACTTTAGTTAGTAATAAAGTGACTCACTAAATGTACTACCATAGCTTTCTAAAAGGAAACATTACTAATAGCAGAATTAACAGGAGAAACTGGGTGCTGGATGTATGGGGACATCTGTACTATCATCACAATTTTTCTGCAAATCTAAACTGTTCTAAGTAGTAAAATTTATTTTAAAAGCAAGCGGTACTAACCGTGCATCTGCAAACAGGGTGCTGGAAGTGCAGATGGAGACAGCTTCTCAGGAAGGCCATTGGACAACATTTATCAGAATCCTTGATTCTTATAAACATGTTTAATCTAATCCCTGATTAGATATAATGTTATATATGCTGTCCAATGGCCATATATATATATATATATGTAGTATATAGGCTTCCCCGGTGGCTCAGACAGTAAAGGGTCTGCCTGCAATACAGGAGACCCAGGTTCAATCCCTGGGTTGAGAAGATCGTCTGGAGGAGGACATGGCACCCGGCTCCAGTATGCTTGCCTGGAGAATTCCATGGACAGAGGAGCCTAGAGGGTTACAGTCTGTGGGGTCCCAAAGAGTACTTGGAACCAAAGAAAGTACTTCACTTTCTTCACCGTCATATACATATATAGATGGGTGGCTTTATCTTCCCACCTAGAAGCTCCCCATGTTGTGGTTGTTCAGTTGCCCAGTCATGTCCGACTCTTTGCAACCCCATGGGCTGCAGCACACCAGGCTTCCTCGTCCCTCACCATCTCCTGAAGTCTGCCCAAGTTCATGTCCATTGCATCAGTGATGGCATCCAGCCACCTCATCCTGACACTCTCTTGTCCTTCTGCCTTCAATCTTTCCCAGCATCAGGGAGTTTTCAGTGAGCCAGCTGTTCACAGCAGGTGACCAAAATACTGCAGCCTCAGGCTCAGCACCAGTCCTTAGTGAGTGTTCGGGTTGATTTCCCTTAAGATCGACTAGTTTGATCTCCTTGCAGTCCAAGGGACTCTTGCGGGTCTTCTTCAGCACCATAGTTTGAAGGCATCAATTATTTGGCACTCTGCCTTCTTTAAAGCCCGGTTCTCACAACCGTCCTGACCACTGGGAATACCACAGCCTTGGCTGTATGGACTTTGTCAGCAGAGTGATGCCTCTGCCTCATCGTGGCAAAGGGGCCGGCATAACTCAGTGACAATAAGGGCCATGCATGTAAGGCCGCCCATTCAGACAGGTCATAATGGAGAGTTCTGATGAAACATGATCCGCTGGAGGAGGGGATGGCAGACCCCCCCCCAGTATACTCGCCATGAGAACCTCATGAACTGTATAAAAAGAAACTCCCTATTTATATATCTAATCTAAAAAGAATGTTCAGAGAACCTGAAAATTATTATAGACAAGGGTGTTATTGAAGCAAAACATATAGTAGTAAAAAGTTACAAACAGAGGAAGATTATGATAGATTCTTAAAGAGAATGTAATGCTATCAATCAAGTTTAAAATGAGCCTGAATGACACAAGAAAACCTTCAGAAATGCATTAACATATTAACAGGAATTGCCTCCAGGTGGTGACATTAGAGGTGATTTTAGGTTTCATATTAGTTAATGTATAATTTCAGGGTTTTTTATAACAAAGAGATATTTCTAAAATAAGCAGAGGATAAGCATATAGTAGAAGGATTAAGTTTAAAATGGAAACATTAACCCTTGTTTTTCTGTCTCCAAATATTAAAGAATAACTGTAAAGAGAGGTCTCTTTTCTACAATTTTTTAATTCAGATATCAAATCAATAAGAAGACTCATACCTCTAGGGAATCTGATGTTTGAAAATAGCTTTCTCATACAACTCTGTGTCAGTGTTGAAAAGAGCAAGGCTGGATGGCACGGCCATCTGAATGGCCTCCTGAGCAAACTGGAGCCTTCAGAATGTACCCTGATAAGATGAGCAGTTGATCTGATCCTCTCAACCCCCAGCTGCAGATCTAGAGAATGTGTTTGTCCAAAACTCCGAATGCAGTGATGAACTGTGCATCTGGTTTGTGGGTGGCGAGAGGGCAGCGCTTACGACCTGCAGGCAAACGCAGCAGCCACCCCGAGTGGCAGTTCTGGTAAGCAGAATCAGTCTTGGCCGCACTGAGGTCGCCTTGCTTTGAGACAATGCCGTGGGATTCTTGGCACATGTCTTAAGAATCCTGGAGAAGGGTGATAAGAACTTCTGCTTGGTGTCTTGTTTCCAGGGCAACACTTCTAATAAAGTCGTATTCTCCATGTGATAATAGTGGTCCCTGAGGAATTCTGAACTGTGCATGTGCTATCTTGGTGCTTTAAAACATATCGCGTTTCCAGAACCAGGGTTGATAAAATTGGACCCCCTAGAGAAATATAACCAAAAAGTCATGAGATCACTCAGAATAAACAATAAAGCAGCAGTATTTCTGCCCAACTCTCTGCTGTGGTGCCAATACCAACCAAGAAATACTAATACATCCTTTTAATCTTGGACTTTATCCAAGAGGTGGGACTTCTTACCTAGCACAGTGACGCACTACACGAATCTCTTCAAAAAGTGATGACAAAACTAGACAGTGTTGTCAAAAGCGTTGTTTCAGGGCTCTTCAAATCAAACAAGAGCACATCAAGAGTTGAGAAGCTTGTATTGAGGAAAAGAGCTGAAGCCCAGGTGAGAACAGTAAGGTGTTCTTACTGGGACCACCCCAACTATGCACACACAGCCTCCCAGCACAGTGGGTCACTTCCTCCTGTGATGAGTGGATAGCGGAGACCAGACACTGGGCTGCCAGAGGGGCCAGCTTAACTTGGAATGGCACGGGATGTTGAATAGGAAATAACCTCTGTGCAGGGGGCGGGGGTGCGACACCAGGAAGCAAGCATTGCAGCAAGTTCTGTAAACCGCCCAACTGTTAAATGCACAACTCAACACATAAGCATATTCATCAGCAAAGGACAGAAACTTTACTAACCTGAGGTGCTTCAGCAGAAGGTCTGAGCGGTCCTTGTTCTACTACCAAGCTCTGATGAGCAGAAGCAATCTCTGCAAAAGCAGGATTAAATATAAAACAAGAATTAAAAAAAAAAAAACTGAAGAGAGGCACGAGTGGCCACTCACTTTGGGGGCATCACCACCCAAGGCTGCTACAACGTGCCGCCTGAACATCACGTGTGACAGACATTGGGAGACTCGGGACGAAACAGGACCACGTGGTCCACACACACGGGAGAGAAGCCGTCAGCGGAAGCTACCCTGAGAGAACCAGGTACTAAAATGAGCGAAGACTGCAAAGCAGCCATTATAAACCTGCTCAGAGGACTGAGAAGCTCACTTAAGGGATTAAATGGAAGCATAGTGAGAGTGACACATCAACTAAGGAAGATCAGCAAAGAGACGGAGATGCTTCAGGAGCATCCGACGCCAGTTCTGGGCTGGAGCCACCCAACGACCAAGTGAAAAACCCACTCAGCAGAGCGTTTAGACTGTCAAGACACAGACTCAGCAAACCTCAAAAGAGATCAAGAGAAGATACTCAGTGTGACGAGCAAAGGAGAAGAAAAATGAAGGGAAATGGCCTGTGAGACTGTGCAATATTATCAAATCAATACAGGCTAAATGGGGCTCTCAGGAAGAGTGGGAAATGGCAGGAAAGTACATGAAGAAATAGTCACTGAAACCTCCCCAAATCTGATGAAAAATCAGTGCTACCTATTCTATCTTAGACTAGATTCTAAGATAAACACAAAGAGATGGGCACTTAGACACAGCACGGAGAAATTGTTGGAAACCAAAAACAGAGAAAAACCTTAAAAGAAGTGAGAGGAAACAGCTCACCAAGTACAAGGAACCTGTAACGAGCTTAACGGCTGACTTCCCACAAGGAAAAAAGCATAAAAAGGAGCTATTGGAAAAACAGCCTAAAATTGCTGACAGGAAGAAACAGACCTATCACCAAGAATTCTAGAAGCAGCAAAAATATTCAAAAACTAAAAGAATGCTTTCCCAGATGTCAAGAAATACTGAGAGAATTTGCTGTTAATACACCCATCTTAGAAGATCCCCTGCAGGAGGAGACGGCGACCTCTCCAGGATCCTTGCCTAGGAAATCCCGGGGACAGGCCAGCCGGGTGGGCTACAGTCCGTGGGGTCACAAAGAGTCGGACACAGCTGAGTGATTAAACAGCAACTAAGAAGAAATACTGAAGGAAATTCTTCAGACTGAAAGGAAATGACACCAGAGAGTAACTTGAATGCACATGAAGAAATAAAGAAGACCATTAAAGTTCTCATATAAGTAAATATTAGGACAGTACAAATATATTTTACTAATGTTCCCTAAAGTTATTTAAGATACAATAACTTAAGACAAGAATTAGATCCATTAAAAATATGGGTTAAACACTCTGGTCAGAAGTCAGGAATTGTTTGATTGGATTTAAAACAAAACACCAAAAAGGAAAGTAAGATCCAATATCATGTCCCACATAAAACATACACCTTAGATTCACAGACATGAGACGCTGGAAAGTAAATGATGACGTGTGGACACGCAAACGGAAGCTGTGGAAGAACCAAATGGCCACACTGCGCGTGTGCGCTCAGGAGCTCAGTCATCTCTGACGCTTTGTGCCCCGCGGACTGTAGCCTGCCAGGCTCCTCTGTCTATGAGAATTTGCAGGCAGCAGTACTGGAGGGGGTTGCCGCTTCCCATTCCTGGGGAGCTTCCTGACCCAGGGTCCAAGCTTGCGTCTCCTGCATTAGCAGGCAAACACTTTACTACTAGAGTTACCTGGAATCCCTGTAGCCATAGCGATATTGACAAAATGAACTTTAAGACAAAACACGTTACTAAAGACAAAAAAACGATTCTTACGATCATAAAAATACATTACAGCTGTAAACCTAAATACACAAAATGCATGAAGCAAAACTCACAACACTGAAAAGAGAAACAGACATTTCCATAATAAGAGTTGGACATGTTAATTTCCCACTCTATACAATTACTAAAAAAGCAGATAGAAGATCGGTGAGGATGTGAATACCTGAGTAGCATTGCCAGGTGAATGACCCAGCCAGAATCTAAGCAACATGATCTCAGCGGCAGTAGAATGTATAACCTTCTCAAGTGCATGCAGAATAGTCTTCAATATAGACCATATGCTAAGCCATAAAGCAACTCTCAATAAACCTGAGAGTATTAACATTAGAGTACGTTTTCTGACCAAAATGAAATTAGAAGTGTCACTAGAAATTAACATCAGGAGGAAACATGGAAATGCCAAAGATGTTGGAAGCTAAACAACAGTCTTAAGTAACTTTTAAATAGTTTTAAATAACTCATGCATCAAATAAGGAATCAAAAAGGAATTTTGAAAATATTTTAAATGAATAAAATTGAAGACACAACATACCAAAATTTATGGAATGCAGTTTAACAGCACTTAAGGGTATACGCTATGGACAGAGGCTCGTGACATGGTACAGGAGGCAGTGATCAAGACCATCCCCAAGGGAAAAAAATGCAAAAAGGCAAAATTCTTGCCTGAGGAGGCCTTACAAATAGCTGAGAAAAGAAGAGAAGCAAAAGGCAAAGGAGAAAAGGAAAGATATACCCATTTGAATGCAGAGTTCCAAAGAATAGCAAGGAGGTAAGAAAGCCTTCCTCAGTAATCAATGCAAAGAAATAGAGGACAACAATAGAATGGGAAAGACTAGACATCTCTTCAAGAAAATTAGAGCTACGAAGGGGATTTTTCATGCAAAGACGAGCAAAACAAAGGACAGAAATGGTATGGACCTAACAGAAGCAGAAGATATTAAGAAGAGGTGGCAAGAATACAGAGAATAACTATACAAAAAAGATCTTCATGACTGAGATAACCACAATGGTGTGATCACTCACCTAGAGCCAGACAACCTGGAATGTGAAGTCAAGTGGGCCTTAGGAAGCATCACTATGAACAAAGCTACTGGAGGTCATGAAATTCCAGCTGAGCTGTTTCAAATCCTAAAAGATGATGCTGTGAAAGTGCTGCACTCAATATGCCAGCAAATTTGGAAAACTCAGCAGTGGCCACAGGACTAGAAAAGGTCAGTATTCATTCCCACCCCAAAGAAAGGTAATGCCAAAGAATGTTCAAACTACTGCACAGTTGCACTCATCTCCCACACTAGTAAAGTAATGTTCAAAATTCTCCAAGCCAGGCTTTCAATAGTACGTGAACTGTGAACTTCCAGATATTCAAGCTGGATTAAGAAAAGGTAGAGGAACCAGAGATCAAATTGCCAACATCCATTGGATCATAGGAAAAGCAACAGAATTCCAGAAAAACATTTACATCTGCTTCATTGACTATGCTAAAGCCTTTGACTGTGTGGATCACAGCAAACTGTGGAAAATTCTTAAAGAGAAGAGAATGCCCGACCACCTTACCTGCCTCCTGAGAAATCTGCATGCAGGTCAGGAAGCAACAGTTAGAACCGGACATGGAACAATGAACTGGTTTCAAATCGGGAAAGGAGTATATTGTCATCCTGTCATCCTGTCAAGGCTGCATGTTGTCACCCTGCTTATTTAACTTCTATGCAGAGTACATCATGCAAAATGCCAGGCTGGGTGAAGCACAAACTGAAATCAAGATTGACAGGAGAAATATCAATAACCTCAGACATGCAGATGACACCACCCTTACGGCAGAAAGCAAAGAGGAACTAAAGAACCTCTTGATGAAAGTGAAAGAGGAGAGTGAAATAGCTGGCTTAACACTCAATATTCAAAAAACAAAGATCATGACATCTGGTCCCATCACTGCATGGCAAATAGATGGAGAAACAATGGAAACAGTGACAGACTTTCTTTTCTTAGGCTCCCAAATCACTGCAGATGGTAACTGCAGCCATGAAATTAAAAG
>SNSB01004421.1:1126179-1166102 GCA_012922965.1 Capreolus pygargus | reverse complement strand
GGCTCCCAAATCACTGCAGATGGTAACTGCAGCCATGAAATTAAAAGACACTTGCTCCTTGGAAGAAAAGCTATGATCAAGCTAGATAGCATATTAAAAAGCAGAGATGTGACTTGGCCAACAAAGGTCCATCTAGTCAAAATTATGTTTTCCAGTAGTCATGTATGAATGTGACAGTTGGACCATAAAGAAAGCTGAGCATCGAAGAATTGATGCTTTTGAACTGTGGTGTTGGAGAAGACTCTTGAGAGTCCCTTGGACTGCAAAGAGATTCAACCAGTCCATCCTAAAGGAAATCAGTCCTGAATATTCATTGGAAGGACTGATGCTGAAGCTGAAGCTCCAATACTTTGGCCACCTGATGCAAAGGCCTAACTCATTTGGAAAGACCCTGATGCTGGGAAAGACTGAAGGCAGGAGGAGAAGGGAACGAAAGAGGATGAGATGGTTGGATGGCATCACCATCTCAATGGATGTGAATTTGAGTAGGCTCTGGGAGTTGGTGATGGACAGGGGATCCTGGCGTGCTGCAGCCCATGGGGTTGCAAAAAGTCAGACACGACTGAGCGACTGAACTGAACTGAGGGGTAAATTCTAGAGAGAGCTTTAAAAGCCTATACTAGCAAAGAAACAAAACAGCAAATTAGCTTCCATCTTACAAAGTTCGGGGGGGGGGGGGGGGGGGAGGAGAAAAAAAAAAAAAAGCAAGACCACGAGCCAAATAGTAAAACCCAGAGTGAAAACTCAATCAAAACAAAAAAATAGAGGGAATCAGTGAAAGCAAAAGTTGGTTTGTTAAATTTTTTTGATTTACAAATCTTTATTTATAACAGTGAAGAGAAAAGAAGAAACACAAATCACTATAACCAGGAATACAGAGTGCATGTCACCCTCAACTTTGCAGATATATTTTACAAACGATTATAAAGGCAACACTATGAACAACTTTATTCCAGCAAATCAGATAAATTGTAAGAAATAGAGAAAGTCCTAGAAAGATATAAATTACCAAAATGATTTCAAAAGAAAGAGTACGTAGGAGTACACATATGTAAACAAATTCAATTAGCCATTAGAAATATTCTGAAAAGAGTCAAAGTGGTTGACACAATATTAAGGAGAAAGAACAAAGTTGTAGGACTCACTCTACTTGACTTAGAGTGAATCGGGAGTAATCAAGACAGTGTGGTACTGGTGAAAAACATAGACAAATAGATCAATGCAACAGAAGCAGACCCATAAAGAGGGTCAACAGACCTTTGACAAAGGAGCAAAGACAGTCTCTTCAACAAATGGTGCTGGAACAACTGAAGTCCATGCAGAAGGTGAATCTAGACACAGACCTCACACCCTTCACAAAGATCAACCCAAAACAGCTCATTGAACTAAATGTAAGATACCCAGAAGACAGCACAGGAGAAGTCCTAGACGACCTTGGCTTTAGTGATGGCTTTCTAGAAACAACACCAAAGTTATGATTCATGAAAAAGAATCCAAGTGCAGCACTTCATTAAAAGTAAACCCTTCCACTCTGCTCTGCAAAAAACGGCGCCAGGAGAAAAAGACAAGGCAGAGACTGGGAGAAAATACCTGTAAAAGACACACCTAATAGAAGACTGTCATCCAAAATATACAAAGAACTCATAAAACTCAACAATGAGGGAACAAAAAAAAAAAAAAAACAATTAAAAAATAGACCAAAGAGCTTAACAGAAACTTCACCAAAGAAAATATTCAGATGACAAAACATGCATTTGAAAAGATGCTCCACTTGATATGACCTCAGGGAAATGCAGGTTAAATCAACAATGAGTACCATCCACGCCTGTTAGAATGGCTACTCTCCAGCACGCTGACAGCGCCAAAGGCTGGCAAAGATGTGGAGTGGCAGGAACGCTCCTTCAGCACTGGTGGAAGAGTTTGGTGATGCCCACACAAAAGGCTCCATGCTCACAGCAGCTTTATACAGTATTCCAAAACTTGGAAACAACCAAGAGTCCTTTAGTAGGTGAATGGACAAACAAAATGGTCCATCCGGACAGTGGTGTATCACTCCAAGCTAAAAAAGTAATGAGCTATCAGCTATGAAAAGACAGAGGGAAAATGTAGATGCATCTTATTGAGTAAAAGAAGCCAGCAAAGGTCCGTCTAGTCAAAGCTATGGTTTTCCCAGTGGTCACGTATGGATGTGAGAGCTGGACTATAAAGAAAGCTGAGCACCGAAGAATTGATGCTCTTGAACTGTGGTGTTGGAGAAGACTCTTGAGGGTCCCTTGGACTGCAAGGAGATCCAATCAGTCCATTCTAAAGGAAAAAAGTCCTGAGTGTTCATTGGAGGGACTGATGCAGAAGCTGAAACTCCAATACTTTGGCTACCTGATGCAAAGAACTGACTCACTTGAAAAGACCCTGATGCTGGGAGAAACTAAACGTGGAGGAGAACGGGATGACAGAGGATAAGATGGTTGGATGGCATCACCAACATGATGGACGTGAGTTTGAGTAAACTCCGGTAGTTGGTGATGGACAGGGAGGCCTGGCATGCTACAGTCCATGGGGTCTCAAAGAATCAGACACGACTGAGCAACTGAACTGAAGTGAGCTGAAAAGGTTACCTATGATTTGTAAATGTGACATTCTGGAAAAGAAAACTATGGAGACCATAGGAGCGTCAGTGTTTGGCAGGGTTTGAGGAGAGGAAGGCGCACAGTGGATTTTTATGGCAGTGAAACTGCTCTGAACGATACTATAGTCATGAATACATGACATTACACACTTGTCCAAACCCATAGAATGTGAACCACCAATATAGAACTCTAAGGTCAACTATGGACTTTGGGCAGTTATGATGAGCCAGCATGGCCTCATCAGTTGTAACGCACATGCTATACCAGTGGAGGAGGCTGGCAGCGGGGAGGCCGGGGGTCAGGGGGCACACGGGAAATCTCGGACCTTGTTCTCTTTTATTTTCAATTGGATGAAGATTGCTTTATGATGTTGTGTTGGTTTCTGCCAGACAACGTGAACTAGCCATAGGTATATAAATATGTGTGTGTGTGTGTGTGTGTGTGTGTGTGTATGTATACACACACATACAGTGGTCTTCTCACTATGTAAACCTATATATAAGCATATATATATATAGGTTTTCTCTTCTTCTTCATATATATGTATATCTATCTCTATATCTATATATATACATATGGTGGTTTACTCTCTAAGTCATGTCCTTTCTAAACTCTTCCAGAAAATAGAGAATGAGGAGATATTTCCAAGTTCATTCTGTGAGACCAGTATCATCCTGATGCCACAGTCAGAGACTCACGATGAAAGAAGGCTTCCGACCAACACCTCTCACGAACAGAGACACAGAGATTCTCAAGATAACATCAGTGAACCAAACTGAGCAACATAAAAGGAAGGATTACACACCATGGGCAAGACTATCTGGGAATCCCAAGTGGTTTCACATCCAAAGTAAATTAATTTAATAAATTTTATTAACAGCATCAAGAGGGGAAGATATATATATGATCATCTGAATAGATGCAGAAAATGCATTCAGCAGGATCCAACAGCCATTTATAATTAAAAATACTCGATGTTAGAAACAGATTGTTTCTGTTCAGTCTCTAAGTCCTGTCCGACTCCTTGCGGCCCCCTGTGGACTGTAGCCCGCCAGGCTCCTCTGTCCGTGGGTTTCTCCAGACAAGCGTACTGGAGTGGGTTGCCATTTCCTTCTCCAGGGGGTCTTCTCGACCCAGGGATTGAACTCATGTCTCTTGTGGCTCCTGCACGGGCAGGCGGATTGTTTGCCACTGAGGCAGTAGAAACAGATAGAAGGTTCCTAATGAAGGACGTCTACAAAAACCATAACTCGTTAACCTGAATTCAACAGTGAGAGACTGAGTACTTTTCTCCCTGAAACTGGGAACAAGATAAGGATATCCATTCTCACCATTTCTCTTCAATATTGTACCAGAGGTTCCAGCCAGTACATCAGGCAAGAAAAAGAAATAAAGACATCTTTATGAGGAAGGAAAAAAGAAAAAAAAATTGCCTTTATTCCCAGATGACAAAATGCTATATGTGGAAAATTTTAAGAAGTTCACAAAAAGATTCTCCTGGAACTAATAAAGGCGATCAGTGTGGTAGCAGCATCCCGGCTCAAAATAGAAAACCAATTGTTTCTACATACTTCCTCTGAACCCAAGAAAAATTAAAAAAAAAAAAATCCTCTCTCAATTACACCCGAAATAATAAAACACTCAAAAAAAAATTCAAGAGAAGAAGAAAGCTTGTATACTAGAAATAACAAAACATTGTGGAGAGAATTTAAAGATCTTTGAAAGTGATGAAGCAGTCTGTATCCACGGACTTGACAGCTCTACGTGGGGAGTGTGAAAGGGTGTAGCCACTTCCTCCCAAAACCGGGTTCTTTAGAGTTAAATGCGAGACTCACCCCCAGAGCCCAGCAATTCCACTCCAAGGTGTCGACTCAAGGGAGATGAAAAGAAATGCCCACAATGACACGTATGAAATGCTGTGAACAGGAGCCTGCTCACAGTAACCCAACGTGGAAGCAAGCGGGGAACAGAGACAAGCTGAGAGGCGCGAGAGGCGCGTGGATCGATCCGTGATTGCCACTTCTCCATTTTGCAGGATCTCTGTCCACGTTTTCCTTCGGGGCTGCTCGTCTGCTCTGCTTCCGATTTGCCTCAGCTGAGTGCGGTGTTTAACCCCTGCTGGGATCCAGGTCATTCAGATGAGACGTTTGCGAGGCTTCCAATTGCATTTCCAATGTTAATGCTGGGCCTTGCTTCCCACGTGCTTGTTATTTCCCTTTTCTCTGAACTGATTTATTTCACATTTCGGAGTGCGATTGCTTTTCGGGGGCTGGTGGTTTGGGTTTGGGGGGGGTTGTGTTTGTTTGGCTGTTTTGTTTCTGCCACGCTGCTCGGCCTGCGGGACTTCAGTTCCCTAAGCAGGGTTGGAACCCAGACCCTCAGCGGTGAGAGCAGAGTTCTAACCACTGGGCTGCCAGGGAATTCCCTGATGTTTCTATTTTTATACAGTTTTTCAGTTTGCTGTTATTTTCTAAGGTGATTTGGAAGATAAATGTCCCGCTGGTGAATGTTAACTGGCCTGTGGAAGCGAATTACAAAAGACAGCACCATCCACCCACTCTAAGTTGAGGCCCTGACAAGCTGCTTGGCAAATAGAAACCTGCGAAGAGTCAGGACCTTGGTGTGGCTGAAACCTGTCCGCTCACTGAAGGCTCAGTTCAAAAATGCGGGGCGGCAGCACCGGCCACGAAACCGCAGGCTCCGAGCCCCGCGAGCCTCCCAGGCTGCCTGGGCCCCGGCGCGGGCCAGAGGGCGCCTGCGGGAGGTCGGGCAGCCTCCCCCGAGCCTGGGTTCAGCCCTGCCTCCACCCGCGGAGCCGCGTGCCTGGCGCCACTTGCTGCAGCGAGTTCTTTGACCCCGACCACAGGTTATGCTGGGTGTGCAGCCATTTCGAGAATCTCCATCATATTCATGGGGCAGAGCCAGCGCAGAGAGGAGTGTGAACTGACTCGGCCCCTCGGCCTCCGGAGTCTGTATCCGGACCCAGAGTGGAACCTGACAGAGGCCGCCGCCTGCCGCACACCGCGCTGAACGCGCCTCGTCTCCGATCGGAAGCTAAGCGGCGGCGGGCCTGGTTAGTACTTGGCTGGGAGACTTCATTAGACTCCAGCAGCGTGTCCAGAGGGCAAGCCAACGGCAGAGGAAATCGCCGATATCCACCACTCAGCGAATGAGCTCTCCAGTAACCAATTTCCCCAGCCCCTGCTCACGAAGGGAAGCGGGCAGGTCTGCACGGCGCAAGGAGGGCGGGCTTCCTGGGAGCCGTGGCGCGGCCTCGGGCCTGCGAGCCGAGCGGTTTCCAGGAGTGGGGGCGCGGCAAGGCCCGGGGCGTCGGCGGCGGCCGCGGGGGGTCAGCGCAGACCCGCCACCGGGGCGGGAAGCCGGTCACCGCCGGGCCTCGGGGGCGCTTCCGCCAGGCTGAGCTCTCCGCGTGTCCCTCGTCCCCCGCGGCTCCGCCTCCACGCTTCCTCCCGACCCCGCGGTCCCGGCTCCTCCGCTCTGGGATGACCTCCGCTTCCTCTCAGCACTTCTCTTCCTTTCCCTTTTTCTTCTGAGACCGGGTAGGTCAACTTCACTGATAGCTCAGTTGGTAAAGAATCCGCCTGCAATGCCGGATACCCCCGTTTCCTGGGTCGGGAGCATCCCCTGGAGAAGGGATGGGCTGCCCACTCCAGTACACAGTCCATGGGGTCACAAAGGATTGGACCCAGCTGAGTGACGTTTTCACTTCCATACGTGTAGCAATCTTCTGAGATTTCAGAAGCTAAAATAAACCAATGCTTAAAATGAAGAAAACCAGCAAGCATAAAAACAAACAAGAGCTCAGGCTTATTAAATTTAATTCCTCAAACTTGTTTTGTTCATCAGAATGAACACATTGAAAAGTAAAGAAAATGGTTTGGAACACCAGAAAACGTCGTATCGAAGTTGGACCGCTATTTTCATACTAAAATGTATTATACTGTGTGATAGAACATGGATTAAATGAAAGTTGAGGTTACGGTCAACCTGTTTTCAACAAGCAGCTGACTTCTGAGCTGACCAGTGCCAGGAAGGAAGGAAAGGAAGAAAGGAAGCAGGACCAGAGAGCCCACGGGCCAGTTCCAGAATGTCCCCTGTGTGAACACGGCCAGCCAGACCTGCTGCAGCCGCTGTCCACAGTGGCCGGAGGAGCTTTGCTGCAACTTTAAGGGGTTCATTCTCAAACGACAGGTTCACACCACCACCAGCAAAAACACCAGTCCAGACCTGTGTTTTCAGAGGTTATTTCCGTCACACTGATAAGCCCCTGAGGAGTTAGCCTGGCTATAAAAAGCCGTCCTCTGGATAAGCAACAAGGTCCTGCCTACAGCACAGGGAACTATATTCAATATCCTGGGAGAAACGTAATGGAAAAGAATATAAAAAGAATGTGTATATGTGTATAACTGAGTCACTTCACTGCACAGCAGAAATTAACCCAACACTGCAAATCAACTATACTTCAATTTAAAACACAGAGAGAGAGACAGCTTAATAAGAGGGAAAATACCAGTCCTTGGCCTGGAGGCTGAGTTGAGCCAGGTCCCACAGCCGGGGAGCCTTTCCAGCTGTGGTTCAGAGGCACACACTCACAGCCCCCAGCTGGACTAAGAATCCCAAACTGTTTTCCTAGAACTTAAATTCCTAACAGAAAACCAACAAGACCAACCTGCTGATTAAAAGCAACCGGAAAATGAAATCAGAACCCCCTCCCCTTTTGAAGACCCCTTTTTGCTCCGGCCGTGTCCACAGAGGGAATGTTCTAGAACTGATCCATGGGCTCTGTGGTCCTTCCTCCTTTCTTTTTTTCCTTCCTTCCTGGCACTGGTTAGCTGAGAGGTCGGCCGTTTGTTGAAAACAAGCTCAGAGGGTAAAGAATCTGCCGGCCAAGGCAGGAGACTGGAGAGACGCGGGTTTGATCCCTGGGCTGGGAAGATGTCCTGGAGGATGAAACAGCCATCCGCCCCAGTGCCCTTGCCTAGAGAATTCCATGAACAGGGGAGCCTGGTGGGCCACAGGCCCTGGCCTCACGCAGAGTCGGACAGGACTGAGCAAGTAACGCTTTCTTTCACTTTTTGCTCCTGTGAGCTATGTGGCCCCTGTGGTCAAGAGGCTCAGGAGTCTGTTGGGCCCTGGCCCCTGCCCAGGGCTGGCGCCCCTGCCCAGGGCTGGCACTCACCTGCTCCTCCAGCATCAGTGTAACCGTCCGGACTCCAGCCGGCCTGCCTCCCACCTGGCCCCGGCTTTGGGAGCCACCTCCAGCCCGGCAGGGGCGACTGCACCACTCATTTCACGAGGCACTAGGCCCGCCTCAGTGGACACCCACTCCAGATGCCAGGCTGAACTTAAAGTGGCTTTTTGAAATTTTTGCTTTATCTGAAAATTTGTTGGGAGTCCTGGCAGGTTGAGCTAATTCAGAAACGCTGTATTATAAGGACACACACTTTATGATGGCAAGTGTAGTCTCCCTTCCGCCCCCCTGCTCTCCTGAAGTGTCAGGAGGCTGTGGTACCAGCTACTCAAGGCTCAGTGCCGGGAACCTTCTCTGGCAAAAATCTCTTTAGAAAGTAGGAAGTTACGCTTTGAAAGATGCTGTATTTGCTTCCTTTGAGGTAGATAATTGTAAGCAAAATGAGCATATTTATCTTCATGTTGCACTGTAATTACATGGAATAAAAAAATCAAGATTAAAAGCCCCAGAGCAGGTTACTATACAACTATTAATCCAACCCCATTTTTAATTTCTGTACACTCGCAGCAGGTCCTATGGAAATTACTAGGACAATCTATTAGGAGCTGTTGTTCACATGTATTTAAGCAGTGTCTCTACACAGTGGCCTTAGACTAATTAGCAATCTCGCTCTTTTATTTTATAGCATTAACAAAGTAGTTAACCTCCCCCTGTTTACATTTTCTCACTTTATAAAACAAGAACCTTTTATAAAATAAGATGCACCAGCCATCCCATATGTCAAGGTCACTGTGATCTGGGGCTTTCTCATAAAAACAGTCTGGAAAGAGGAAAACGCTGTATCATGTAAAGTACTGATACTGCTGGGCTACCTGGGTGGCTCAGCTGGAAAAGAATCCGCCTGCGGTGCAGGAGACCCCGCTTCAATTCCTGGGATTGGAAGATCCCTGGAGAAGGCATAGGCTGCCCTCTCCAGTATTCCTGAGCTTCCCTGGTGGCTCAGCTGGCAAAGAATCTGCCTGCAATGTATGAGATCTGGGTTTGATCCCTGGGTCGGGAAGATCCCCTGGCGAATGGCGTGGCCACCCACTCCAGTGGCCTGGAGAACCCTCACGGATGAAGGAGCCTGGCAGGCTGCAGTTTACAGGGTCACAAAGAGTCAAGAAAGTCACAAAGAGTTGACTAAGCACATATACATTAATGCTACTATTGCTGTTAATATGGCCTGTGATATGCTAACTTTTAGTTGCCTTGCTAGGCATAAAATCCCAGGTTTCTCCCTGAGCAAGCGCAGGGAGATGAGCCTCGTGTGTTCCGCACAACCTCCCGGGCGCTCCGGCTTCTCCCCGTGAGCGGGCAGCGGCCCGGGACTCACTTTACCTGCAAGCGGAGGCCGGGCTGCCAGCCGCTCTCGGTCAGCCTGGTTTTGTTTGCGCCCACACTCTGGAAGCTCTTCAAGGACACATTCTCGGTTTGTTTTATAAATGCAGACAAGTTGTTTCTCATTAGTGGGGAATGTTTCTTTTCCTCAGCCAATTTCTTCACCGCTGCCTCTCTGGGGAGCTCCCGGGCCCTTGAGGGGGTCCAGGTGAGCCTGAGGGCTTGCAGGAGGCCCCTGAAGGTGCTGAAGCCTTTGCGATAAGGAGCCCGCGGAAGCCCGGGGCTCTAAGTGTGGCAGCCAACAGGGAACCGGCCGCGGAAAGCGGAGGGCCAGGCCGGCCCGCTCTCCTTCCAAAAAAGGACAGGTTGCTGGAGGCGGTGGGCAGGGGGCTTTGGGTCCCCGGGGGCTGTGGGCTGGACAGGGAGGGCAGCTTCGCCGCACCCGCAGGGCCGGGGGGAGGGTGTCTGAGAGCCGCCCCAGGCCATGGGGCACCTGTCCTGGCCCCAGGCTGATGCCGGGCACACCCAGCAGGGATCCGGGCCCCGCTCCCCACAGCCAGCAGCTCACCCAGAGCCTGGCCTCCCTTTGAGTTACAGAGACAGAGCCCAAGTCTCCAGCTGCCTCGGACCTAGAAGCTGGGGGGCAAGGGCAGAAGGTGAGCCCCGCGGAGCCGGCGACGGTGGGGGCCCGGCACCGCCCCGTCCCTGCTTCCAGCGGCCTCCCTCCATCCGCCTCTTCCCGCCTCCACCTCCAGCCCCGCATCCTCTCTGCTCTCTGCCTGTTGACCTCCTTTCCAGGACCGACACACTCACTGCGGAGGACTGGCTGCTTTTGCAATGATCTCTACGGTTGTCACTAAGTAACCCTGAAAGGCCAGGAGTAAGCACACTCCAAACAGCCTGGCTTCACGGTAGAAAAACCCAGGAACCCAGCCTGGGCCCCCCTTCCTTCCAGCAGCCTTCCAGGTTCCTGGGGGACAAAGGTGGTGGCGGTGGGCACAAACTCGCTGCAGCCCAGAGGGGAGAGTCTCAAAGGCAGGAGGGAACCATGCCCGGCAGTGGGGAGGGATCCAGGGCAGGAAGCTATCCCAGCCCCGAGGGCGTCCCAGCTGCGGGCGCTGGGGTCAAGCAGGACTGGCTTCGCCCACGCATCTTCCGGGTCAGCTCTGCCATCTGTGTGAAGGGGTTCTTTATCCCGTCCTTAATAAGCAGTCCGGCTCCTCGAACGGCAGTTCACATCACAGATGCTGATAAAGCCGGCTCCTTTGGATGACAGGAGATCAGGGCCAAAGTGCAGAAAAGACCGCGGCATGTATGCCCATCTGCTCCAAACAGACTGGTACTTAAAAGAAAACCGGGAAAAGAATCTAATTCCTTTCAAGGAGATCTCTAGCAGGGCAGCGGAACCGTCGGCACTGCAGGAGGAAGCCGGGCACGGAGGGACATCTGGGCCATCACCCACCAGGGCAGCCCGCCAGATTGTCACGGGCCGGCACCTCAGCCCCGTTAGGGCACAAGGAAGCCGGCCGTTGGGGACGATGATCTCAGCGATCGAGCTGAAAGTCCAGGTCTGACGCCAGCGTGACCTGAAGGCAAGCTGGTGATTTTACTTTAAAACCAAAGAGGACGAGACTGAGGTGCGTCCAGAAGGGCATCAGGGCTAGGTTCCAAATGACAAAGCTGAAGTGCATCTCTGAGACTCAGAGCAGAGACCCTACAACGCAACAGGCTGTGGGCCGAGGCTCCTGGGAACATCAGGCAAAATTCCAGATAAGGTTTTCCCCTTAAAGCAGGGAAAGAGGACTTTTTAAAAGTGTGGTTATTATCTGCAGAGATCACGGTCTGAGCATCCCTGCTGAGGAGGAGTGGAAGTTGGCGGGGCACATGGGTGAGAGACAGTCTTAGTTGGAATTAGATTTGGTCTCTGTCACTCATCTAAGAAAAGTCTCTTGAGAATGTCTATGCTTTCTTCTTCCTCTTGTTAAAGTCGTTCAGTCGTGTCCAACTCTTTGCAACCCCATGGACTGCCAGGCCAGAATACTGGAGTGGGCAGCCTTTCCCTTCTCCAAGGGATCGTCCCAACCAAGGGATCAAACCCAGGTCTCCCGCATTGCGGGTGGATTCTTTACCAGCTGAGCCACAAGGGAAGCCCAAGAATCCTGGAGTGAGTAGCCTATCCCTTCTCCAGTGGATCTTCCAGACCCAGGAATCAAACCGGAGTCTCCTGCATTGCAGGCGGATTCTTTACCACTTGAGCTATCAGGGAAGCCTCTATGCTGGGATGTGGTAACTGCAGAAGAGAAACAGACACACAGACGTAGGAAGCTAGCCAGGGGTCACCAAAGGAGAAGGGAGGGAGGAGGGGAGGGAGAAGTTAGGGGGTGGGGTTAGCACAAGCACTGGACGTACAACAGATCAGCAGTGAGAATTCACTGCCTGGCACACGGAGTGATGCCCGTTATCTCATAATCACCTAGAGTGGGGGCTCCCCGGTGGCTCAGTGGTCAGGAATCCACCTGCAACGCCGGAGCCAAAGGAGATGCAGGCTTGATTCCAGTGTCGGGAAGATCCCCTGGAAGAGGGCATGACAACCCACTCCAGCATTCTTGCCTATGGAACTCCATGGACAGAGGAGCCTGCTGGGCTACGGTCCATCGAGTCTTAAAGAGTTGGACACGACTGAAGCGACTGATCACACACGCACGCCCGCACAAGCAACCGGCACCCTTGAAGGTTTGTACACGCAGACGCACCGAGACGTAAGGACACGACATGAAACGCTGATGACGTGGGCAAAGATTAATCTAAGGGAGGGTCACAGATGTATTATAAACAGCAGCAAAAATGTTTAAATACTTTAGAGGGACCTAATTATGAGACTGGCTTACAAAGGAATTGATGCATTTACCGTGAATTATGCTACTTGCAAGGTGGCGGAGAAGAACGCGGGCTCATCACCTCCTGGGAGAACACCAAAATCACAACTCGCTGCTCCACAACCATCAACAAGAGAACGCTGGAACCCGCCGAAAAAAGATACCCCCCCGGCTGAGGGCCAAGGAGAAGCTGCAACAAGACGGCAGGAGGCGTGCAATCACATTTTAAGTCAAACCTCATACCCCCCAGAGGCACTCGGAGGACCCAGGGAAAGGAGCAGTGACCCCCACCCCGAGACTGAGCCGGATGCGCCTGTAACCGTTCCAGTGTCTCCTGCGGAGGCACGGGTCAGCCGAGGCCTGCCGTGGGGCCGGGGGCTCTGGCAGCAGCAGGCCTGGGGCAAGTCCTCGTGGAAGAGGTCACCGTTCGCCCCGCCGCAGAGCCGCCGATGTTGGCTTACAATGGAATTGATGTGCCCATAAACAGAAAAGGCTGCAGTATAGACAGCACATGTTAGCTGCATTGACGGTGGGGCTGGGAGGCTGTAACTCAATACAGCTGTCTTTGTTGAACTTTCTCTATTTTGAAACTTTTCTAGGATGGGTTTGCCTTATTTTAGACCCAGTAAAATGATAAACGCCGATACGCCAAGAACTTTTTGAGTGAAGAGACAATGCGTTAACTCTGTAACAAGCAGAAGCGGAGGCAACTGCAGTCAGGAGAGCAGGAGAACCGTGGGGGGGGGGGGCGGCGAGACGGGGCCGGGTCCGTGAGGCGTGTGCCCCCGCGCCCCTCGCCCAGCGCCTTGGCCCCAGAGAAGCAGAGACCTGCCCTCCAAGCCCGGCCGCGCAGTGAGCACTGCGGCCCTCTTGTCTCTCGCGCGCTCCGGGTTTTCTCCTCCAGCCTTTGCCCTTGTCTCTCTTGCAGCAAGCGCGTGCTTGGTTGTCAAGTGTGCGTGTGCATGTGCTGGTGCGTTTCCTTGTGTTACGGACAGCTCCGATCTGTCCCCAGAACTGGAGTCAGTACCTTGGATCAAATCAGTGCTAAAGGAAATCAACCCTGAATATTCATTGGAAGGACTGGTGTTGAAGCTGAAGGTCCGAAACTTTGGCCACCTCATGCGAAGAGATGACTCACTGGAAAAGACCCCGATGCTGGGAAAGATTGAAAGCGGGAAGAGAAGGGGACGACAGAGGATGAGATGGTTGGATGTCATCATGGACTCGATGGACATGAGTTTGAGTAAACTCTGGGAGTTGGTGATGGACAGGGGAAGCCTGGCGTGCTGCAGTTCACGGGGTCACAAAGAGTCGGGCATGTCAGTGACTCAACGCCAACAACAAACTTGGATCTGAGCAAAACTCATTTCTTCAGGAGGGGAGGTAAACTCAAGGGTGCCTTTGCAAACCAGAAATTCTGGTAGATAGTTTCATAATAGCTTCATCTGGAGAAACTTACCTTAACATCTGCCCCCAAAAACCAGGCCCCCCGTTACCTGCCAAGCGAGGTCATGGCTCACGAGAGAGCCGCTCCTTCAGGGCGAGTGGGCACACAGCATCCTCCTCTCCTTTGTGAAGACACGGGTGAGGGCTCCCTCAGCTCTGCCCTCAGGACCCCGCATCCTGGGAATCGTCTGTGGCACACCCCACGAGCACACACACAGCGTGTGCCCTGGAGAGAACCAAGCACCTTTAATGGTGGCACAGGACAGTCTGGAGTTACTAGAGAACGCCGCCTGTGTTCTGTCAGCCCCGCGGATGTCTGTCTAGGAACGATCGTCCCCCTGGAAAGTTTCTCTTCTTTTCTCAGCTATTTGTAAGGCCGCCTCAAACAACCACTTTGCCTTTTTGACTTTCTTTTTCTTGGGGATGGTCTTGATCCCTGCCTCCTGTACAGTGTCACGGACCTCCGTTCATGGTTTTCAGGCACTCAGTCTATCAGATCTAATCCCTTGAATATATTTGTCACTTCCACTGTATAATTGCAAGGGATTTGATTTAGGTCATACCTGAGATGGTCTAGTGGTTTTCCCTACTTTCTCACCTCACCTAGAGCAAGACATCCTGGAATGTGTAGTCAAGTGGGCCTTAGGAATCTTCACCACAAACAAAGCTAGTGGAGGTGATGGAACTCCAGTTGAGCTATTTCAAATCCTAAAAGATGATGTTGTGAAAGTGCTGCATTCAATGAGCCAGTAAGTTTGGAAAACTCAACAGTGGTCACAGGACTGGAAAAGGTCAGTTTTCATTCCAATCCCAAAGAACAGCAATGCCAAAGAATGTTCAAACTACTGCACAATTGCACTCTTCTCACATGCTAGCAAAGTAATGCTCAAAATTCTCCAAGCTAGGGTTCAACAGTATGTGAACAGTGAACTTCCAAATGTTCAACCTGGATTTAGAAAAGGCAGAGGAACCAGAGATCAAATTGCCAACATATCTGGGATCATAGAAAAAGCAAGAGAATTCCAGAAAAAACATCTACTTCTGCTTTATTGATTACTCCAAAGCATTTGACTATGTAGATCACAATGAACTGTGGGAAATTCTTCAAGAGACGGGACTAACAAACCACCTTACCTGCCTCCTGAGAAATCTGAATGCAGGTCAAGAAGCAACATTAGAACCGGACATGGAACAACAGACTGGTTCCAAATTGGGAAAGGAGTACATCAAGTCTGTATATTGTCACCCTGCTTATTTAACTTACATGCAGAGTACATCATGTGAAACGCCAGGCTGGATGAAGCACAAGGTGGAATCAAGATTGGTGGGAGAAATATCAATAACCTCAAATATGCAGATGACACCACCCTTATGGCAGAAAGTGAAGAGGAACTAAAGAGCCTCTTGATGAAAGTGAATGAGGAGAGTGAAAAAGCTGGCTTAAAACTCAACATTCAAAAAATTAAGATCATGATATCTGGTCCCATCACTTCATGGCAAATAGACGGGGAAACAATGGAAACAGTGACAGACTTTATTTTCTTGGGCTCTAAAATCACTGCAAATGGTAACTGCAGCCATGAATTTAAAAGACTCCTGCTCCTTGAAAGAAAAGCTATGACCAACGTAGACAGCATAGTAAAAAGCAGAGACATTACTTTGCAGACAAAGGTCCATCTAGTGAAGGCTGTGGTTTTTCCAGTGGTCATGTATGGATGTGAGAGTTGGACTATAAAGAAAGCTGAGCACTGAAGAATTGATGCTTTTGAACTGTGGTGTTGGAGAAGCCTCTTGAAAGTCCCTTGGACTTCAAGGACATCAAATCAGTCTATCCTAAAGGAAATCATTCCTGAATATTCATTGGAAGGACTGATGCTGAAGCTGAAACTCCAATACTTTGGCCACCTGATGCAAAGAACTAACTCATTGGAAAAGACCCTGATGCTGGGAAAGATTGAAGGGAGGAGGAGAAGGGGATGATAGAGGATGAGATGGTTGGATAGCATCACCAATTCTATGGACATGAGTTTTATCAAGCTCTGGGAGTTGGTGATGGACAGGGAGGCCTGGCATGCTACAGCCCATGGGGTCGCAAAGAGCTGGACACGACTGAGCAACTGAACTGAACTGAGCTGAACCTGAAAGCCAAAAACAAAACAAGCAAACAACACATCTTCTGCCCAAATGATAACAAGCTCCCAACAAACTCTGAAGCTACCCCTGAGTCCCTTAAGCCTTGGGTTTTCATTGACCCTGATGCTTGGCAGGTGGTCAGGGCATAGGGAGGTGTCCCAGGACCCACAGAGGCTGACCCACCAGGCACTCAGCTGTGATCCGTCCAGCAGAGGCTAGGCCTGAGGTCCAAAGGGGCCAGAGTGCCCTGGGCAGATGTAGCCCTGAGGGTCTCCAGTCCACCGTCTCCCTCAACCCCAGCCCCAGAGAAGAGCAGGAAGACCAAGTGCTGGCTTCTTTGGCAATTGCTCCGCTGGCCACAGAGGAAGATAACCTGCTACATAAACAATGAAGTAGGTGTGCGTTTGCGGGGATCGCCCCTGAGACAGCGTGTAGCAGTCATGTGACTCCCAGAGAACGTGGGCAGTCAGTTCTCAGGAAGCCAGGACAGGTGTGTCTGCAGTTCTCACGACTCTCAGCCTCGATGAGAGTCTCAGGGGTCTCCTGAAGTCCACTCACTCACGGCTGAGGGTCGAAGAGCTTTCAAGGCGAGAAAACATCCTTTTAAATGACAATGGAATCCACAGTGTTTAGCCTGTATTCTGTCCCTCTGATGTCCTGTGAGGAGCACTTTTGTGTGATGTTTTCACTAGGCTCTTAAAGGTCCAAAGTCATTCCTGCAGAGAAGATTCCCTCTTTGCCCTTCTCCTCCCTGAAAACCGCTCCACCCACAGGTGCAGATGTTACAGGAACAGGACTGGAGGGGAGGGAGGCTTGTGGCGGACTTGTGAAGTGTATGCACTGACCTCCCGTCCCAGAGGCGCCAGGAGAGGCGCAGGCTGAACACTGCAGGGTCCTTGCTGCCCACGCGGGCCACATTCGTGCCCCCACTAGTGGCGTCTGAGCAGGACCCAGAAGGCAGGACGGAGCCCAGGACGCTCACGGTTGTGCAGAGTCCATGGCAGCCTCCCGTCGAAGCCCGGGAATGAGTTCACACCAGAGCCTCTCATCCTCACTGACAGCCAAGCCAGGCGGGCACTTGACCTTCCTCACAGTCGGGCAGAGACAGCTGCTGGAGGGGGCGGGCGGGCTTGGGCCCGAGCCCCCCGGTCCTGCCCTGAGCATCCCAGAGCTGGGCCCCTGACAGCTGTTGGCGCTGGAAGCTGCTGCTGGACGGACGGAGGCCACTGGACAGACGCCAACGCCGCCCCACATCCAATTTTAGACATCCCACTTCTGCACCTGTCACAGTGTCCCTGCTCCCTGCTCCCCCCGCCGAGTCTCACAGCCTCCTCTGAGTAGCCCCCCACTCCATCCAAGGGAGGGGAGACAGCAGGGGGAATGGGAGGAGCCCCAAGGCCTCTGCTGCACAGCCCCCCACTCCTTCCAGGGGAGGGAAGATGGGGGAAGGGGGTGATGGGGGAGCCCCATGGCCTCCTGTGAGCAGCCCCCCGCTCTGTCCAGGGGAGGGGAGATGGCGGAAGGGGGTGATGGGGGAGCCCCATGGCCTCCTGTGAGCAGCCCCCCGCTCCTTCCAAGGGAGGGGAGATGGGGGAAGGGGGTGATGGGGGAGCCCCATGGCCTCCTGTGAGCAGCCCCCCGCTTTGTCCAGGGGAGGGGAGACGGGGGCTGGGGGTGTGCAGTTGTGGCTCGCTGCCGCAGCATTGCAGGGTCTTGATGGATGGATACGTTCTGGAGCCCACAGGACCCGGGTGTGCAGTCAGCAGGGCCGCCGCGCCCTTCCGCGCTGTTAGGGGGCAGCCCCCTGTGGAGCGCTCGTACACAGTTATCTGTATATTCACACTGCAGCTGAGCTTGCGCCCAGGCCTCGGCAGGATCTTGGGCAAGCTCCAGACGATGAGGCCCGGGGAAGCCTGGTGTGCTGCGGTCCTCGGGGTGCAGAGTCGGACACGACTGGGCAGGAACTCGGCAGGAGCACGCAGCCTCGCCTCCCGGGCCTGCGGGCGCCTCCTCCGACCCGCGAGGCTCCGCGCCCTGTTCTCACACCAGCATCCGCGGCCCCGGCCAGGCCGCCCCCACCAGGCCCTCACGCGGCCCCTTTCTCCTCTCCCACTGCCTCATCCCGAGTCTGAATGCACGCCGGTTCCCGCTGCCGGCCTGTGGTTTTCTCTCCGAACCAACCACCCACGGCCTCACTAGGGCTGTGTTCCCCTGGGGACTGGGCCTGAAGCTCAGCCACCCGCGGAGGCCCCGCGCGGGAGCCAGTGCGTCCCGGGAAGGCCCGGCCCGGGCACCGCCCAGCGCGGCTCGCGACGGTGGCGCACGGCCTGTCGGGCCCTGAGGGGCGCCAGGGCTCCCGCGGGGTCTCTGACATGCTCGCGGCTGCAGAGGGGGACGTCCCTGTTGGCTCACGTGGACTCGGCCCGTTTTGCCAGCGTCGGTTTCCTTCCCTGTCTCAAAAACACAGTAGTACCTTCCGTCCTCTCCTTAGAACAGGCTCATTACAGGTTTCATGAGCCCCCTGCTCCGGGTCAGCCTCTGTCACTGATTTTGGCCAGTGTGTGAGCTCCTCCTGACGTGTGGGCGCTCCCCACCTTCCGGGGCTTGGGGGAGAGGCGCAGGTCCATCCCCCCCCCCCCCCCAACAGCAGGGTCCCCCTCCCCCTGGAGCAGCGGGGTCCCCTCCCCCCGGAGCAGTGAGACCCCCTCCCCCTGGAGCAGCGGGGTCCCCTCCCCCTGGAGCAGCGGGGCCCCCTCCCCCTGGAGCAGCGGGGGCGCCTCCCCCTGGAGCAGCGGGGGCCCCCTCCCCCTGGAGCAGCGGGGTCCCCCGCCCCCGGAGCAGCGGGGCCCCCCTCCCCCGGAGCAGCGGGGCCCCCTCCCCCCGGAGCAGCGGGGCCCCCTCCCCCTGGGCAGCTCCAGGCCGGGCTCAGTTTCCCGCTACTCTCAGAGCCGGGGCAGCCCTGGTCTGGTCCGGGGCCCTAGGTGGACAGCGCGGATTCAGGAGCTGAAGCCTCATGGGATCCCAGCGGCCACGGCTGCGGGTGGAGACCTCTGGCCATGGCATCCAGCCTGCGCCCCGGGGCCAGGACCCCTCGAAGCCTCCAGAGAGCCCTGCCCTCCGCCAGACAGACCATGCACCGCCTGCACCGAGGAGCCAGCCAGCCCAGTCTCCCCCTCCTCTGCTGGGACCCTTACCCTGTGGGTGTCCCCGAGGGCGCCGACCATGGCCATGCCCTGCTGGGTGACCTCCTAGGACCCCTCACACCTCTCCCTCCCTGTCCTGACTGCCCTTTCCAAACTCTCCTTTTGGGGATCATAACCCATGGGGTCTCCTTCCTCCTCCGTGAAGAGCCCGCCCCGGCAGCCCGGTCCACATGGCGTTTCCAGCTGGATGCCTGGTGAGGCTGGAGGGGGTGGGGGTCCCGGATTCCTCACCCTCCACCCTGCACCCCACCCTGGCCTCTCGCTAGCCTGCCCACGAGAGGGGCATCCGGATGATGCACCCCCGCGGTCCCAGGCCAGACCCATTCACCCATAGGCTCTGCCAGAAGCAAGACCCAGAGGGAGTCTGGCTGGGTCCCCAGGACCACTCACGGTGGGCAGGGACCCGGGTGGGGGGCCAGCCCGCGGCCTCTGCAGGCTGAGGACATGGCTAGCGCCTCAAATGGATCCCTCACCCCCAGCAGGATGCTGCATCCCCGGGGTGGAACCCCCCGGGGGCATGGCCTTGGCAGGGTGGGGTCTGGGTTAGGGTGGGCTGGGGTGAGGGGACAGTGTCCCTGCACGCTGGGGGACATGGGGGGGCTTAGATCCCAGGGGTGAGAGAGGCCAGAAGGCGCCCCCACCCAGGACACCAAATGAGGAGAGTGCAAAGGACAGGCCCTGTCATCCAGCCGGTCCCCCACCATCATGGACACCGTGAACCTGTTTGTGAACCAAACCTGAGTCCACTAGCCCCAGAGAAACAAAAAAGTCTCCACTGACAGTGGGCAGAGGTGCAGGAAGGTGTTAAACAGGAGACGTCCAACCAGAAGACCTGACCCCCAACTTCAGGGAAGGATGTTTGAAGGCTGTGAGGGGGGTCCTCCTGGGGGGGTGGTCAGGGTACATGTCAGCTTACATACATACTGTCCTGAATGGCTGCAGGTGAGGTAACAGGGTGATGTTTCAGGAATCGAGATCACAAACCTTCTGGTTCCCACCAGGCTGGGGGCTGCCCGCTGACAGTCCACATGCGGTGACCCAGTTTTACCTGGTGGGGGCTTCTGCAAAGCAGCTCCAGGCCCGGGCTCAGCAAGTGACCTACAGCCTGTGAGGAGGAACTACAGTCCTGGACTTGGTTTTGTGGCTGAACTATTACTATTTCGTCTTACTTGATTATTTAGGTTTTCTTCTGCACTGTCTCACTTTTCTGGTTAAATTGGTTCATTGGCATTTAGGGAAAGACTTGAAGGCTAGAGCTTGATTTACAAACAAGAGGCAGAGGACAAGGGGGTGGGCATTCCATCCCTGGAAAGGCCCTGTAGTTTCACCCCCAGTCATCAGCCATTAGACTGAGTTTGCTCTCCTTTTCACTCTAAAACGCGGGGAAAAAAGGATAGCCAGAACAAATCGACTCTTCTTCCCAACCCGCGAAACGCAGGTCAAGATGCACGTGTGTGAAATGGACAGAGGGAAAAATGCCCTCCTCTGCTGGCATCGCCCCTGGAGCCTGAACCCTCCTCAGCATCGTCTAAAACAGATAGAATGATCACTGGAGAAAGCCGAGTGTAACTGAGAAATGTCGCTTTAAAGAAATGCCTATTCTGCTATTGATCTGTTTAATTTTATTTCTGCTCTTCCAGATTTAACTTTTTTGGCTCGCAATCTTACAGAATGTGTCTAGTTTCCAGTCCAGCGGGTTTCATCTCAAGATTCATGCACTTCATTTTGTCAGAACCCCTTGGAAGTTCTTTGCCCACTTTTGTTTATTCCTCCTTTTGTTTCAGGTCAGCAGCAAACACGTCAGCTGTGAAATTAGCCACATGCCTCGCACACCAGAGCATCACATGGGGGGGCGCGGGGCGGGAGCCTCCAAGATCGGGGCTGTCGACGGCTCCGTGGTGCCGCGCCTTTCCCAAAGCACAGGCTGGAGGTGGACTTCTCTACTGTTACCTTGGCACAAAGGTGAATTTATTTGGAAAGTTTCAACAAAACCTAGTCATCCGTTTTGCTATCCTGGAAAACTATGGAGGGATGACCCTCGGGAAGCAAAGAAAAGGTTTGCACAATGTAACTCAGAAAGTCCCCACTTTAAGCTGAAACATTACAGAGCCTGGAATTCAGAGAGGAAAATACAGATCAAATACACTTCAGAAACCACAGGAAACGCTCTTCTATTTTGTCCTCGGATTCAGTCTGTCCCCAGCATACCTCAAACTGCTAAAATGTGAGTGTACCTGAAGGTCATGACACTGTATCTGAAGGTCAGGGGGCCAGTTTGAAGGTCTTTACAGGAGGGTACCTGGGTGCAAACAGCCTCTGTGGGCCTCAAAGTAATCACCAGATTCCATACTTGCAAAGAAAACATGAGCTCAGGATTCACACATTGAGACGGATTTACATTCAGGGATCCTGAGTTTATTTTCATCACTTCTGATCAGTTGTAAGAAATGTGTGTCTCTCCGTGGAGCCACCCCGCCATGGTGGAAGGCAGGGTCAGGTCCCACATTGCTACATTCTCTCTGCAGGAAGCCACCTTCCCCCTCAGGGACCAGCGGTATACTCCTCGGTCTCCTTTAGTGTTCTTCTCTGCCTGTCTTTACTGCTAGCGGCTTGTTACTCTAATCACGAGGGTGATGGATTTTGCATTTCCTTGAACTTCCTACCAGAACAAACCTTCAGGTCTGTCTCCCTGAGTTTCACCACAGAAACCACAAAATAAACTCAACAAACTTTCAAATCCACATCCAGTTTTGTTCCTGGACACGGTTACTTGAACTGTCCTCTGTTCTTTGCAGAGAAACATGCTCCTGCCACAGTCACACGTGGTTTCCTTCAAGCCCCTCAGCTTCACACACGCTCCTGCACAATTGAGTCTGTTGCACAAGTGGCCACTCACGGACGGGACCCAAGAACCGCCTGAGATCCAAACAACTGTACTGTTTCCCCAAACACTGCATTTTTCCCTGAAAGCATCCTGGTGACCTCTGCCATGAGCATTATCACCATCGGGCATGACCCCACCTACAGCCGTCACCCACAATAATGGCCCTTGACAATGACCTTTGACCTTCACTTACAGCCGTTGCCCATGACCACCGCCAGTCATCGTTTGCTCGTGGCCACTGCCCACGCCCTTCTCTGTGACCTCTCACACCCATCGCGTGTGATCGCTAGCCACGACTGCAGAAGTATCCACGGGTTTCCGCTTCTGCCTCTGCAGTTCAGAGATCAGGGCTGATGACAATGGGATGGATGTAGGATCCAGGCTCACACCGTTCTTGGAGAGAAAACGGGCGCACACTCTTCAGCCAGGAGAGGTGGGCAGACCCCAGGCGTGGTGAGAGAGGGACTGGCCATCTACACACCACCGCCTCTCACCTGGCGGCTCTCAGACACCCGCTCGGAGGCTGGAACCGAGGCTGCAGCAGCCGCTACGAGGTGGCCCTGCCCAGACTCATCAACCGCCCCCCCGCAGAGCAGCAGGCCGGCGGATGGTGCAGCTGAGCGCCAAGACCTGGGACGTGCCGCGTGCTGAGCAACCAGAAAACTCCAGCTCTGACACTTCCTGTGAGAGACTGAGGCTCAATTCACAGTCCAGGAGTCTCCATCTGTGAGCTATACCTGGCTGAGAACCAGGCGGAAACGGGGACCATGGACCCAAATACCTACCTTGTTCATTATAATAATCGACATGCTCAGGATGAATATTTTCGTGTATTTTGTCCTTTGTTAAACATAGGGACTCCTTTATCCACTCAGTATGACAGTAGTTTTAACAGTCTGAAAATGCTAATCTTCGTTTTCACATTTCAGGAATTCTCCC
This sequence comes from Capreolus pygargus, assembly GCA_012922965.1. Taxonomy (NCBI): domain Eukaryota; kingdom Metazoa; phylum Chordata; class Mammalia; order Artiodactyla; family Cervidae; genus Capreolus; species Capreolus pygargus. The sequence goes on along the minus strand of SNSB01004421.1, from coordinate 1,143,402 downwards.
ACTTAAGCTGCAGACTTCTGTCCCTCTGATGGCCTGGTCCCTGTCTGCTTCAGTCTCATCTGCAGACCGTGTGAAATATTTAACCCCCAGCAGACAATGGGCTCCCTTCCTTCCCCACCCCCACGGCGGGGTTGGTGTGGACAGGTTGAAGCAGGAATGGGCGTGGGTTTCTCTCAACTTCACTTCCTCTTCTGATTCCTATTTCTTATTTCCCTTTGGAGCAGGACTTTTTCCTGAAAGAGAGCTTTAACTTCTTGGCCAGAGGAGTGATGAGTCTCTGTCTTAATCACAAGCCCACCTCTCATTTCTTATTTTTCTCCAAAGCAGACTGATGAGATACAAACGGTGAGAAAGATTCTGAAGCCGTAAATGATGTTTAGCGTATCAATAAGTACTTTCACATATGTGTGATAGCATGCTCACATATATATCTGCACATGTGTTTCTACACACACAGGTACATTCTGTGTATATTTGTATGTGTGTGATCGATACATTTTGTTTTTTGTCTAAGTGGGTCCTTGATGTAAAAAAACTCTAAGTAGGACGAAATAGGTCAACACGGCTTAGAGAGTGGAGGTTTCAGAAGGAACCCCTCTTTCTTGTGAGTTTTTCTCTACCGTGATGCGGCACAGAGACACACAAGTATTAAAGCTACAAGCTTTAATATTTAACCAGAGGCTGGTCTACTGGGGTGCATTTCTCATTTCCAGGGGGGTGCCGGGACAAGCCGCGACCCGTTTTAATAGACGTCTCCCCCCAGAAAGGGGAGGACTGTGGCGTCCTGACGGCCCAGCGCCGCGGGGCACAATATGCTCTGTGGTCAGAGCGCGTCCTCCAGGAGCCAGGGAACGAGAGCCGAGTCTTTGTTATTAATCCGGAAATTGCATTTTTAGAACTGATATTGTCGACTACCAAAGCCCTACTCCTTCCCCTGTGCAATTTCTTTCCCTGAAAATCAAACACTGCCCCCCCACTCCCCCCGGAGTGGGGAGGCTGTGGCCCACGCATCCGTCTGCCCCGGGTCTGGCGGACACGGCCCCGCGGTGCATCGCCCCCTGTCCACAGCTGGAACAGATGGCCTCCCCAGAAGACAGGCCGCCGGGCCAAAGGGTGACCCAGAACACGCGGGGTGCTCACGGACACGGCTCTGGAGGGCAGCTGCAGCCAAGCCCTCCCCTGCCCCGAGGCTGAAGGGCCATCAGACACGACAGGGCAAGGCTGGAACCACCGCCCACGGACAGCGCCTACATGTGTCTCTACTTTCTGAAACACTGTAACTCATGCCTGGTGACGGGAGCCCTTTAAACACCACGCTGCCCTCCAGTCCCGCAGAGTCTTCCCCCACATCCTGTGCCTTGGTGTAAAGACAGCAGGTGGCCTCAGGGAGGGGGCGTCCACTTCTGGGCACCTCTCCCCAGGCCCCTCTCTGCAGCTGGTCGTGTGGCGGGGTCACTGGGGGGCAGCCTCCAGGCATTTTTAAGGGGACTCAGGGGCACTTGCCGGGGCTGCAGGGACGAGGCTCCTGGCCCCAGCTCCCGACCACATCACCTGAACTAGCCGGACAATCTCCCCACGTGTGCGTGGGGGTGAGCACATGCCAGTCCCTCCCAGGACTGGAGAGACATGCACACGTGGGTCCGTGTGTGCACACGTGTGTGCCGATGCAGCACAGCCTCAGCTGTGGTGTGTTTTCTGTCCACTGAGCCGCCCTGTCCTCCCCCCGACGCCCCAGACATCAATGTGTCAAGTGTGGCTGGTGGGAACTCGTCCAGGAAAGCTGGATGGTGGTTTCAGGTCAAAGCTTCAGAAAACCCCCGTGCCAGCCTAATGGACCTGGCAGAGAATGAACCATCCTGCTGCCTGAGAACCGCAATGAACCTCCCCCATCACGGGAGACCACGCTCTCCACCACCCATCCCGGCCGTGTCCCCACGTCCGGTTCCTGCTGGCAGCATGGATGAGCGACCTCGGAGCCCGGCCGCCTCTGTGGGACGACGAGTGAGATGCCTGGAGGAGAGCGTGCAGGCTTCCACAGCCGTTTCACAAGTTCCTCCGGGAGAGAGTGGGCATTAGAGGCCTTCAGCCCAACACAAGGGTTTGTAATTACATGAATGCATTTCAATTAATACCACCTTAAACACTTCCCACTTATTTACAGCGGAGTCATTAACCCACGTGCTGAAGCTGAGCAGGCCCCAGCACCGCAGACAACAGGGACAATTAGCGTGACGCCTCACCTCTGGGCGCCTACTTACTGCGGCTCCACAGCAATAAACCAGTTTACTGTTGTCATTTACATGAGGAGAACTGATTGTTCAAGACACATAAAACATTTCTTTAATGTTAGGAAATTATTTGCTTGTCCAAGACCTTGAAGCTTGGCAGAAAGGGCGCTGTTTAACTTCCCTCCAGCTGGAGATGCAGAAAGTTTATGGCCCTTTGGAGGAAGGTGCTGTGCTGACCATGGAGGATGGTCTAGAAAGTCTAAGAATTTCCTAGACTTCATTTAAAACTAAAACTTACTTATGTGTGTTTTATAAGAAATTAAATGATAAGAGAAAAACGTAAAATAAAAACATGGGGGAAATAAAGGAGGCAAACACAAATAAGATAGAGGCCACTGTTAATATCAAAGAAAGTGAAAATTAGATTAAAACATAAAATGGGAAAGGATGGATACTTTATAACAATAAAAGGTATAATTCTTGAGGAATATAGCCGTGAATTTGTATTCCCTTAAGAACAGAGCTTCAGAATAACACACAAAACTGTCATAAATGCAGGGATAAATGGACAGATTCACAGGAATTACAGGAACCATTACCACAACTCTTAAAATTGACAGATAGTAAAGTGTATCATAAAAGGAGGATTTGAATATACAGCAGATCAACTTGACCTAATACACACAAAAAATAAATTTCCTAGCAGACAATAGAAATTTTCAAACACTCAAAGGGCATTTACAAAGCAGAGCATTTATTAGGTCACAAAGATAACCTCAATGAATTTCCACAGTCTGTGATGCAGTACCAACTTGATCAAATATAACCCGACATTTGTTCTCATGAACATACAGACGCATGTTAACATCAGAAGCCCCGAGCACACATCGAATGGAGAGATGAAATATTAGATGCTTGTCTTTAAGTCAGATACACGCAATCATTACTCCTGCGGCTGTGATCTCAGATAATGCAATTAGGCAAGGATAAGATGATTCGGAAGGGGCATCTGTTCTTAGTGTTAGTCTGGGGAAGGTTGAGGGCAGGAGGAGAAGGGGGCGACAGAGGATGAGACGGCGGGATGGCATCACCGACGCGGTGGACGTGGGTTTTTGTAAACTCCGGGAGATGGTGAAGGACAGGGAAGGCTGGCGTGCTGCGGTCCATGGGGTCACAAAGAGTCAGACACGACTGAGCAACTGAACAAAGTGTCGGTCTGTGTAAGCAAGAAGGATGCTGATAACTTGGAGCAAACTACGCAGGTGAGTCAGCACCTGTGAATGGAGAGAAAGGAGAGGCAGACCGTGGAATGGTTTGCAGCACCTGGTCCCAGGAGTGAGGACTCCCAAGAACATATGAGACCCGTGGAGTTAAAATTCCCGGTCAAATCTGCCTGCAGAAGTGTCACTTCATCTTGTGGGCAGATGAAGGATCTCCTCCCGATGGCCCTAACATTATATGGGTTTAAAGCACATTAACTGAAAAAGGGTAAGTAGGGGCACCCCCCAGAGTCTCTCAGTCTGTCCTGGGCAGTCTGGGGAGAAGTCAGGAAGGAATCTGTGCAGCAGACAGATGAGGACGGTGCCAAGGGCAGCTGTGGTCTATACACACAGACTTGAGCCTGGGCACCTGGGAGCCTCCTTGAACACTCGCCCTCTGCTCAGAACATTGGCCCCACCAAAAAACGAGGAATAAACAGGGAGCCAACAAGAGGAAAAGGACTGACAGAGCAGAGAGGAAGCTCGTCATACGAGGAGACTTGGTTATTCACCAGGAAACCTGTGCCGCTCAGCTGGAAGCAGGGAAGGGAGGTCATCGCGGCAGGGGAGAGGAGACCTCCCTGAGTCAGACGCTGCGAGCCCGGGACCCCCGTGGCCAGGGTCCCACCTGGAGCAGAAGTGCTGGCGTCTCTCCACTCCTCTGCCGCGGGGCTTCCTGAAGCCAAGACAGGCCCCTCAGTTCCAGCCTCTGCCCGTGTTGTGTTGGATTGCTTCTTTTCCTGCTACTGACTTTTCAGAGTTCTTTGTGTCTTCAGAATACAAGGCCATATCAGATACATGATGTGAGAGTGTTTTTCCCAGCGTCTGGCCTGTCTGATCACTCTCTTCTTTATAGAGAAGCTACTGATTTTGATGAGGTAAATGGTACCAATTTTTCCTTTTTTAGATGATGTCTTGACATTACATCTGAGAAATATTTGTCTAACCCAAAGTCCCGAAGATTTCATCCTGCGTTTTCTTCTAGAAGCTTAATAGTCTTCATTTTTATTTATGTCTATAATCCGTTTCAAGAGTAGGACACGACTGAGTGACTGAACTGAACTGATAATACATTTCGAGTATATTTTGTACATGGTACAAAGAATAAGTCAGGTTCATTTTTTAAAATACAGATCACTGGTTGTTCTAGAAGGATAGGAAAACTATCTTTTCTCCACTGAATTGTTTTTGTAGATATATCAAAAATCAATCAATATATACATGGGTCTATTTCTGGATTCCCTATTCAATTCTATTGCCTTGTTTGTCTTAAGAATAAATCCTAAAAATAATACAGAATGTCCTGAGATCAGATAGTGAAAAATTTCCAAGTTTGATCTTCTATTTCAAAGTTATTTGACTATTCTTATTTTATACCTGCACATGAATTTTACAATTAGATTCTTAATTTCTGCAAAAAAGGGAGTAGCTGCTAAAATGTTGGTTGGTGTTTCACAGAACCCATGTATAAATCTGGGGTGCACTGACATGTCAATGAGAATTAGTCTCCCAATCAATTTCTATGTAAATATCTCCATTTAATTATGTCTAACTGCTCATCCAAAGTATGATATTTTCAGTGTATAGGTCTTGTACTTTTTTTCAGGTTTGTCCCTAAGTGCTTCATATTTTTATGATATTGTGATTGGTATTTTTTCATTTTTATTTCCAATGTTATCAGTATTTAAAGACAATAGATTTTTGTATACTGCTCTTATATTCTGTGACTTTGTCAAACTCACATATTATTTCTAGTAGCTGTTTTATAGATTTCATGGAATTTTCTACATAAATAAGTGTGTTGTCTCCAAATTAAGACAGTTTTACCTTTTTTCTCCAGAGTCTGTATTTTATCAGTTCTCTTGCATAACTGTCACCCTGCCTGGAACTTTCAACACAAAGTTGATGAGAAGTGGTGAGAAGGGACGTATTCATCTATCTTGCTCTTAATGGAGACATAGTCAGAATTTCATCAGTAAGTTCAGTGTTTATACAGGTGCTTCTTCACTAAATGTTTGGTATATTCAGCAGAGAAGCCATGTGGGCTTGGATTCTTCTTTGTGGGAAGATTTTTAACTATATATTCAATGTATTGGAGATATATATATATATATATCTCCACATATATATGGCCAGTCAGATTATCTATTTTTCCTTTATGAGTTTTGGTAGTTTCTGTCTTCCAAGGTATAGTCCATTTTATCTAGGTTTTTTAAGTTGTTGGCATAAAATTTATTCAAATTATAATAATTATAGTTATTATAATGCCCATCATAATTATTATAATCTCAGTATCTATAGAAGATTCAGTGGCATGTAATGATATTGGTAATTTGTGCTTTCTTTTTTTCCCCTAGTTTGACTTGAGGTTTATTAATTTTTTCTAGTTTCCAAAGATTAAGCTTTGGGTTTTAAGGCTTTTGTTCAATGTTTTCTAATTTTTCTAATTTGTTGATTCCTGTCTGATATTTATTATTTCCTTTCTTCTCTTACATTGAGTTTCATTTTCTCTTATCTTTCAAATTTACTAAGGCAGAATCTGACATAAGGGACTCGAGACTTTTCTTCTTTTCTAATAATAGAAATTTAGTTCTATAAAATTTCCTGCAAGCACTGCTTCAGATACACCTTGAAATGGTGATATTTTGCTGTTTTGCTTGCATTCTTATACTTTCTGATTTCTCTCTTGATTTCTTATATAACCCATGGATTAACTAGGAGTGTGTTATTTGATTTCCAAGTATTTGGAAATAGTCCAGACATCTTCTTTGTCATTTTTTGCTATGAGGTAGGGTTTCAACACAAAAATCTGGGGGAAACACAGTTGGTCCATCCCAGCACTGCAGTTTGAAAACTAGTCAGGGGACCAGGGCAATCGTAAACTAGATCAGGGATCAGAGCAATCACAAATTCACCTCATCTGTTCTCTTCTTAGAATCACTGTCCCCGACACGCAGGGTAGAGGGCAAAAAGTCTCTCAAATACAAGCCATGACAGTTCCAAACCAGAGGGGCCGGCTCTGGAAAAACATATGTTGGTGGCCAGTTTTATCACTGGGCATGCCCCAAATTAATCTTCAGATAAAACAGAATGTGAAGGTTTTATTAAAGTGCTAAAAATGAGCTCATGGTAACCTATATATGTGTCATTATCCAAGTCACTGTGTGATTGTTTAGCACTCAAACCAGCCAAGCTGTTTTTCCAGGAGGAAGATTTGATGACTGGTATGTGGGACCAACCAGAGAAGGCAATGGCAGCCCACTCCAGTACTCTTGCCTGGAGAATCCCATGGATGGAGGAGCCTGGTAGGCTGCAGTCCATGGGGTCGCGAAGAGTTGGACACGACCGAGTGACTTCACTTTCACTTTTCACTTTCATGCATTGGAGAAGGAAATGGCAGCCCACTCCAGTGTTCTTGCCTGGAGAATCCCAGGGACGGGGAGCCTGGTGGGCTGCCGTCTATGGGGTCGCACAGAGTCGGACACGACTGAAGTGACTTAGCAGCAGCAGTGTGGGACCAACACCGGGTCGCATCATTGTGGTAAATTCTCACAGGTGGAGCCGCGCCTCTTCCATCAAGGGTGGGGAGGGGTGGACCTCAGCCCAGAGCAGCATGCTGTATGAGAGTAGTTTGAAGCGATGAGCCTACTTAGAAAAGGTCTTACATTAAAGCGTTCAGACTGTGCCTTCACTCTAATCATGCAAGTTGGTCGATTGTTTTTTCTGTAAAAATGTCTTTTCAAGGAAGGACATTTATCAGCTACAGCCGAGCACTGAAGGATGTGGTGGAGGAGGGAGACCTCAGGGTCTGAACCAACCACGGCAGGCGGCCTGGGCCAGTGGGGCCGGGGCAGCTGACAGCCAGATGCTGTCCATTTGGGCAAGGATGCTGGAGGGGCACCCAAGGACAGGGGCACGGACAGACACGGCCACGGTGCCCACCGCTAAAGCAGCCCCTGGAGGTAGTCTCCGGACCCCCACGGCACCTGTGGGTAAGGCCACTGTGAGTGACCTCTGTGCGCCAGGGGGACAGGAGGCAGCCAGCTCTCCTCTGCTTCCTGCTGCTCCGGGGCAGGGGCGCGGCAAGACGCTGCCTGGGGCACAGCCCGCTGCGCTGGTGCTTCAGAATAAAAACTCAAAGCGGCTGCACGTGGGGAGCCTGAATATAACTCCAGACGAGATCCATCCCAAGTCACTGAACACGAGAACGACGCAGCGCCAGCGCAGGGGAGTCGGTGAGCACAAAGTGACGTCTCGTTCTTGACAGCTGGACGCTGACTGCTCTCATCACGGTGGCCACAGAGCGAAGGTCTGTTTTGATAGTGACCACATACCTCTTAATGAAAGTGAAAGACGAGAGCAGAAAAGTTGGCTTAAAGCTCAACATTCAGAAAACTAAGATCATGGCATCCAGTCCCATCACTTCATGGCAAATAGATGGGGAGACAGTGGAAACGATGACAGACTTTATTTTCCTGGACTCCAAAGTCACTGCAGATGGTGACTGTAGCCATGAAATTAAAAGACACTTGCTCCTTGGAAGAAAAGCTCTGAGCAGCCTAGACAGCATATTAAAAAGCAGAGACATTACTTTGCCAAAAAGGTCCATCTAGTCAAAGCTATGGTTTTTCCAGTGGTCATGTACGGATGTGAGAGTTGGACTATAATGAAAGCTGAATGCCAAAGAATTGATGCTTTTGAACAGTGGTGTTGGAGAAGACTCTTGAGAGTCCCTTGGACTGCAAGGAGATCCAACCAGTCCATCCTAAAGGAAATCAGTCCTGACTATTCATTGGAAGGATTGATGCTGAAGCTGAAGCTCCAATACTTTGGCCACCTGATGCAAAGAGCCAACTCATTGGAAAAGACCCTGATGCCACGAAAGATTGAAGACAGGAGGAGAAGGGGACGACAGAGGATGAGATGGTTGGATGGTGTCACTGACACGATGGACATGAGTTTGAGTAAGCTCTGGGAGTTGGTGATGGACAGGGAGGCCTGGCGTGCTGCAGTCCATGGAGTCACAAAGAGTCGGACACGAATGAGCGACTAAACTAAACTAAACTGACCTGAGTCTTCGAGAACTGTCAAGGACGGGGAGTTTTTAATTTACCAAAAGTTATCTCCATGGTGTGGAACAAAACTGTATGGAAGAGGAACGTTTTGTGAAAGTTTACTGTAAGCCACAGGTGACTTGTAAGTGACCGATAAGTAAAAATGGTATTATCACCCATGAGGGGTGTCCTGTGGTTGCTGGTGGGGGTGTAACTCAAGAGGATTCACTGTCGTCACTGCCTCCAAATTCAGTGCCGGAAATTCTAAAGGCCCGCTCAGCAGAAGAAGCTGCATCTATCCACTGACTTTCCCACCAACTCATCTAAAGATTCCACCCAAAGCCGGAGGGAAGCCCTTCACGGTGATGCTCCTGGTGTCAGACTTTAAAATGAGCTCTTAGGGAGAACAGAAATGGAGGTAATGCAGGAAACAAGACTTGTTAGGAAACATCTGTGTAGGGCGTTTATATTCAGTGAATCAGATGTTTTCTACCCTTCCCCTCTATTTTCTAAGTTGCGAGTCTCCTCTACCCACTTCATCTTGTTAAGAACATTACAGAACACTTGATTTCCTTTGTTTTTCTAACATATTTCTTTTTTTTGTAATATATATATTTTTATTAAAGTTTAGTTGACTTACAATGTTTCAGGTACACAGCACATTGATTCAGTTATCCAAATACACATGTATTATTTTTGAAATTATTTTCTATCATAGGTTATTGCAAAATTTTGACTATGGTTCCCTATGCTATACAGTAAACATTTGTTGCTTGTTGTATATCTATTTTTTAATTAGAAATCTAGCATTCTATTCATACTAAGTCAAAGTGGAATCAAAATGCCATAATTTTTTTAGTTATGCAAAAAATCATAAGTTTTATAAAATATATATATTATACATATTTTATATATGTATACAAAATCTTTTTTACTTACACTTGATAAAGGCTTGAAAAAGAACATCAAAAAAGTGAGAGATGGACAAAACATATTTCTAGCATATTAATTTTGTACAATATTCTAAAATACTGGGAAAAGCTAAAGTCTAACATTTTCTGATCTCAAATTTTAAATTGAAATTGCACAACTTTTAAATTGCTATTAGAATAGAGAATATATTCTGTATTCTTCAAGCTACCAGACAAAATCTGGGTCTCCCTGGTGGCTGGTCAGTAAAGAATCCATCTCCCAATGCAGGAGACGCAGGAGATGGGAATTCAGTCCCTGGGTCGGAAGATTCCCCTGGAGAAGGAAACGGCAACCCACCCTGGTACTCGTGCCTGGAGAATCCCATGGACAGAGGAGCCTGGTGGACTATGGTCTGCGGGGTCACAAGAGTCAGACACAACTCAGACTGAGAGCACGAACGCACCAAACAAAATCGAAGATATAAACCAAAGTTAAATGCATGTGTGTGCTGTGTTTTACAAACTAAACAAGGACCTGCGGTCTCTAAGGAATGTAGCGACTTAAAGAGGACAAAGATCTTGGTCCGCTGGTGGGCTGCCGTCGGCGGGGTCACGGAGTCGGACACGGCTGCCGTGACTTAGCCGCAGCAGCAGCTACGTCTGTCTGGTTCAGTCTGTCCCCTGGGAGGGCACCCCAAACGTCTCTCCACCATCCGTCACAGCTGCACGAAGCCTGCCCCACCACCTGAACGGTCACTCAGTGTCAGGAGTGAACTTGGGAGCACGGGCATCAGAAGGCATCTCTGGGGCCTGCTGGGCCATCCAGTCTGGGCCACCAGCCCGCTCCCCTCTTAAGGAGCTCTGTCCGCAGAGCCTGGCTTCTGTTTGCAATGCCTTTGGCAGCGCCTGAACACCAAGGCCCAGGTCGAGGAGCAAAGGCCTTGGCAAAGCACAGTCGGAGAGAAGAGACGGAAGGCTGGCCACCGCTGAGTCCTGCCACGGGCACTCGGGGTCTGCTACTCAGACACACCCGTACTGAACTGTGCCTTTGAGGAATCCGCTCCCAAGGGTCTGCTTGCAACTGGGTCTAATAATCAACACGCAATATGAATTCCTCTTCTCCTAACTTCAGTAATATTTGATTAACCATTTAAAGCAGACTTCACCACTTCCCCCAAACTAACTCGCATTCAACTGAACAAGGCAGCTTCATGGTAAAGGTACCAGTCGGCACCTTATTAAAATGAGGATTGGCAGAATCTTGGCTGAGGATAACGTATGATTATATTGAACTAGAAAAAAAAAAATCCATGAATATAATTCCATTTTCTTCAATGAACTTACGTGAAACAAATATTTTCGACCTGAGTGTTAAAATTTAAATGAAACATTATTTTTAAAAGACCCAGGTTAATACTACCCAAAGCAATCTACAGATTCAATGCAATCCCTATCAAGCTACCAACGGTATTTTTCACAGAACTAGAACAAGTAATTTCACAATTTGTATGGAAATACAAAAAACCTCGAATAGCCAAAGTAATCTTGAGAAAGAAGAATGGAACTGGAGGAATCAACCTGCCTGACTTCAGACTATACTACAAAGCCACAGTCATCAAGACAGTGTGGTATTGGCACAAAGACAGATATATAGATCAATGGATCAGAATAGAAAGCCCAGAGATAAATCCACGAACCTATGGTCACCTTATCTTCGACAAAGGAGGCAAGGATATACAATGGAAAAAAGATAACCTCTTTAACAAGTGGTGTTGGGAAAATTGGTCAACCACTTGTAAAAGAATGAAACTAGAACACTTTCTAACACCATACACAAAAATAAACTCAAAATGGATAAGAGATCTAAATGTAAGACCAGAAACTATAAAACTCCTAGAGGAGAACATAGGGAAAACACTCTCCGACATAAATCACAGCAGGATCCTCTATGACCCACATCCCAGAATATTAGAAACAAAAGCAAAAATAAACAAATGGGACCTAATGAAACTTAAAAGCCTTTGCACAGCAAAGGAAACTATAAGCAAGGTGAAAAGACAGCCCTCAGATTGGGAGAAAATAATAGCAAACGAAGCAACAGACAAAGGATTAATCTCAAAAATATACAAGCAACTCCTCCAGCTCAACTCCAGAAAAATAAATGACCCAATCAAAAAATGGGCCAGAGAACTAAACAGGCACTTATCCAAGGAAGACATACAGATGGCTAAGAAACACATGATAAGATGCTCAACATCACTCATTATCAGAGAAATGCAAATCAAAACCACAATGAGGTACCATTACACGCCAGTCAGAATGGCTGCTATCCAAAAGTCTACAAGCAATAAATGCTGGAGAGGGTGTGGAGAAAAGGGAACCCTCTTACACTGTTGGTGGGAATGCAGACTGGTACAGCCACTATGGAAAACAGTGTGGAGATTTCTTAAAAAACTGGAAATAGAACTTCCATATGACCCAGCAATCCCACTTCTGGGCATACACACCAAGGAAACCAGATCTGAAAGAGACACATGCACCCCAATGTTCATCGCAGCACTGTTTGTCATAGCCAGGACATGGAAGCAACCTAGATGCCCATCAGCAGACGAATGGACAAGGAAGCTGTGGTACATATACACCATGGAATATTACTCAGCCATTAAAAAGAATTCATTTGAATCAGTTCTAATGAGATGGATGAAACTGGAGCCCATTATACAGAGTGAAGTAAGCCAGAAAGATAAAGACCATTACAATATACTAACACATATATATGGAATTTAGAAAGATGTTAATGATAACTCTATATGCAGAACAGAAAAAGAGACACAGATTTATAGAACAGTCATTTAGACTCTGTGGGAGAAGGCGAGGGTGGGATGTTTCAAGAGAACAGCATCGAAACATGTATACTATCAAGGGTGAAACAGATCACCAGCCCAGGTTGGATGCATGAGACAAGCGCTCGGACCTGGTGCTCTGGGAAGACCAGGAGGGAACGGGTGGAGAGGGAGGTGGGAGGGGGGATCGGGATGGGGAAGACATGTAAACTCAAGGACATTTCATTTCAATGTATGACAAAATTCACTACAAATTAAAAAAAAAGAAAAAAAAAAAAAAAAAAACCCAGGAAAAAAAAAAAAAAAAAATGAAAAAAAAAAAAGATACAACACAGAACCACTCAGATGAGATGAAAGCATTTTCTCCTTCAAAGTTTTAAATAAACCTGAACCTTATCTTTAAAAAAAAATAAAATAAAATAAAAAATAAAAATAAAAGACCCAGGTAGCTGAATGTGCTATATCCTTTATTAAACCAAAAGTTTTTGTGGAAAATATTTACATTTTGCTTTTCTCTTTTTCTCAGCATTGTCTAATACATTGTTGGTGATAAATACTTAATGAATAAGCAAAATAATGGAGGAAGAAAGGAAAGAAGGGAGGAAGACACTGGTCTCTCTATAATTCTTATATTAATGTTGGTGAGTTTCAAAATTTTAAGATAAAATAAGTAAGTCTTTTTTCCTCTTTAAAATAGCCAATAAAATGAAAGATTTCAAAATTCACTGAAAGTGTTAATCCCAAGGAAATTCAAGGCCTCTTCAGCATCAGTTCAAAATACATTCTGCTAAATGTTTTTGATACAGCAATTGACTTATCTGTTAATATTCACTGTTTTTTAGCTCAGATTTAAATTTTTACATTGTTATTTTCTGATGGCACAAGTAAGTTTTAATAAGTATTTTTAAGTGAGTGGCAACAACTCTTTTTCTACCATAAAAGAAAATAAAAGAAAATTTTAAATAAAATTTTAAAATCACCCATAACCACACAGAACTAATTTCAATTTTATTCTTTCCTTTTCAGTCTTTGTTCATGCATATACTGTTTTAAAATTTGCTTTTATAGAATATAAGCAATATTGCACTCTACTTCTCTTTTATTGAACATAATTATTACATTTTGCAACACTACCCACAATAATCTTTAAAAGAGCTATATATTATAAAGCTCACTGAGTGCCTGTCCCACATTGTTTTAACCATGTGTCAATGTTTGGCATTCACATTGTTTCTAATTGTTCACTGTTTAAAGAAATACTCCAGTTAATATCTTTTTACACGTGGGGTTTGTTGTGTGAGCTTTTACACAATTCACATAACATGAAACTTATCATTTTCAGCTGTACAGTTCAGTGGCTTTTAGTATTTTCTCAGTGTACGGCAACCTCCACCCTATGTCATTCCAGGACGTTTTCAACATTCAGAATGAAATTTAGGGTCAGTTTTTCCATTTCTGCACACACACAGGCCACCGCAATCTTAATACACACTCATTTGATTGCATTGGGGAGCACAGTCATCTTTACAATAGTAAGTCTTCCAGTCCATGAGCATGGAGTGCCTTCCCCCTTACTGAGGTCTTTTTAAATTTCTCTTGACAATATTTCATAGTTTAGGGTGTTCAAGTCTCACACCTCCTGAGTTAAATATATCACTAAGTATTTTATCCTTTTTGGTGCTATTATTGATCACTTCAGTTCAGTTCAGTCGCTCAGTCGTGTCCAACTCTTTGAGACCCCATGGACTGCAGCACACCAGGCCTCCCTGTCCATCACCAACTCCCCGAGTTTACTCAAACTCATGTCCACTGAGTTGGTGATGCCATCCAACCATCTCATCCTCTGTCATCCCCTTCTCCTCCTGCCTTCAATCTTTCCCAGCATAGGGTCTTTTGTAAGGAGTCAGTTCTTCACAACAGGTGGCCAAAGTATTGGAGCTTCAGCTTCAGCATCAGTCCTTCCAAAGAATATTCAGGACTGATTTCCTTTAGGATTGACTGGTTTGATCTCCTTGCGGTCCAAGGGACTCTTAAGAGTCTTCTCCAACACCACAGTCCAAAAATTCTATTTATTCCTTTGTTTGGCCGGGGGGTGGGGGGAGTTGCCCATTCTGAAGGAGTAGAAATACAAGTGACTTTTATATGTTGATTTTGTCCTCCAACTTTGCTCTCTCATTTACTAGCTTTAAGTGCATTTTATGGATTATTTCAGAGTTTCTGTCTATAATATTAGGTAATCCGTGAATACAAATAGTTTTGTTCCTCCTTCCCAATGTGGATGCTATTTATTTCTTTTTCTTGCCTACCTGCCCTGGCTGGAACTTCCAACACAATTTTAAGAGAAGCAGTGAGCACAGCCTTCCTCATCTTGCTCTTGATCTTAGGAGGTAAGCTTCCAGGCTCTCACCACTGAACATGATGTCAGCTGTGGGCTTTTCATAGATATGCTTGAACTTGCTAAGAATGGTTCCTCCTATTCCTCATTTACTGAGTCTTTTTTATCATGATAAGATGTTAGCTTTTTCAAAAGCCTTTTCTGCATCAATAGAGATTATCTTTTTTCTCTCTTCATTCTATTAATATGATGTATCACATTGTTTAATTTTTGAATGTTGAAACACCCTCATACTCCTGGGATAAATCCCATTTGGTCATGGAGTTTAATCCTCTTAATGTGCTGCAGGATTTGGGATGCTAGATTTTTGCTGAGCGTTTCTGCATCTATGTTGATTAGGGACACAGAGCTATAGTTTTCTGTCTGATGCCATGGCCTTGCAGATGTTAGGTGGTGCTCCATCTTCTAACTTGTTGGAAAAGTGTGAGAATGGTTGGTGTTCATTCTTCTTCAAATGTGCGATGAAGTTCAACAATGAAGGGATCTGTCCTTATTCACTGAGAAGTTTTTTAAATTATTGACTCAATTTCTCATTTATTACAGATTTATAAACATTTATTCTTTCTTCTTGAGTCAGTTTTGGCACCATGTGTGTTTCTAGGGATATGCCCATTTTATTTAGGTTATCTAATCTGTCCACATAGAATCGCCCACAGTATTCTTATATTTTTGACTGCACCAGGTCTTAGTTGCAGCATGTGGCTCTTAAATGTTCTTAATGTGGGACCTAGTTCCCCAACCAGGACTCCAGCCCAGGCCCTCTGCATTGGGAGCCTGGAGTCTTAACCCTGGGACCACCAGGGAAGCCCCTCATATAATTATTTTTATTTCCATAAATATGTAGTAATGCCCTTGCTTTTATTCCTGAATTTGGTAAACAGAGTTGTCTATATAACTTCTTGATTGATCTAACTAAAAGCTTGTCAATATTTTTATCTTTTCAAAGAACCAATGTTTAGGTTCATTAATTCCCACTTGCTTTTCCTCTCTCTAGTTCACTTTTCTCTGATTCAATATTTGTTATTTCTTTCTTCTTGCTTTCAGACCAGTTTACTCTTTCTCTTGTTCTTAAGGTGGAAGGTTATGTTGTTTATTTGAAATCTCCTTTAAGGAAGGCCTTTTGGAGCACTGTTCCCAGTCTGTCCCACAAGTTTACTACATTGTTTTCATTTTCATTCCTCCCCAAGCATTTTCTAAAGTCCCTTGTGTTTTCTTCATTGACTCATTGGCTGTTTAAGTGTGGGTCATTTCATATCTGCACAGCTGCGGATCTTCCAGATATTTTTCAGTTACTAATGTTTCACTGCAGTTGGAGAAAACATTTTGTAGCATTTGCTTTTTAAGTGTATTAAGACTTGTTTTGTGGTCTCACACACGTGACTGATATACCCATCACAAAATAGACACCAAGGTAGAGAATATAACCGAAGAAAAAGATGGGTGTTTCATCTTGGAAAACTGTCGCTCCACCAGGACAAAATGCCATTCCAGTTAGTGTGCATTTACACTGCAGCCTCAGGCATATGAAGTAAGAGCTGGAAAATTTTAAAGCAGAATTAAGTCCCCAATTTCAGAAATAGATTTTAACCCAACACTCTCAGTGACGCCAAAAGAAGCAGACAAACAGGTTTTGGGATTTAGAAATCTAGAGCCATGCAGAAGCAACCACGGGTCTGTCGTGTGGAGACGACCTCTCCCGACAGCATGACATGTGTGTGCTCGTGCGGAGGACACGCCTGGCCAGTCCCTACAGAGCAGGCCACGGGGTAGGCTGCAACAAGCCCCCAAACCGAAGCCGTCCCAGGAGCGTTGTCTGATCGCCTGTGGTTATCGTAGCATTTGATGCCCATAAGGTGACCGAATAATCCCCGTGTTTGGAAATGAAGAAGTGGAGTTGTAAATAGCCACTAAACGGAAGAAGAAATCCTGACCGAAACACGGCTACAGATTGAGCTGAAGTTAACAAATTAAAATGTGTCTACGCAGTTAACTTGTGCACAAGAGACGCAGCCTCGAGCCCGTGTGTCAGAAAAGAGGGAAAGCTGAAGAACGAGGCTGCCCTTGATTTTTTCAAATGATGCCTGCATGCCTCAGCAAAGCTTTCGCGTTTTCTCTACGCACCTCTCTGCGTTTGCCTGGATCCCTCGTGGTTCCAGGAGTCAGGACCGAGCTGGCAGGAGGACTGCGAGGAACCACCTGGTCAAAGCGTTTTAGGGGCACGAACGAGACCTGGTGATTGAGACGCTCTACCTTACAGCAAAATGCGCCGCAGAAATAATTAGTGCCAAAACTCAGTGACGATGACAGCAAAAATACGGAGACCTGATCAGCACCGCCGTCTTCCTTCTGCCCAGCGGAGGACTCACCCCTGTGATGGGGCCCACGCCCATCCCAGCCCAGCGGAGGACTCACCCCTGTGATGGAGACCACGCCCACCCCGGCCCAGCGGAGGACTCACCCCTGTAATGGAGACCACACCCACCCCGGCCCAGCGGAGGACTCACCCCTGTAATGGAGACCACACCCACCCCGG
>SNSB01004421.1:1110543-1125779 GCA_012922965.1 Capreolus pygargus | reverse complement strand
GGGCGATTCAGAGACGGGAGGCGGTATCCCCGTGGACTGTGGCGCTGACACCTCTGGGGGCCACACTGGCCCACGAGGGTCCTTGGTGTCCCTGTCTCTCCGAGAAGCAGGCAGCGTGTGCAGCAGGCCGTAGGTGACCCAGGCGTCCCATCCCACTGCCGTCTGGGGCCCTTCTCCAGCAACACTGAGGAATCCACCGTCTTGACCTCTTTAAGCGTCTGGACCCCCGAATCTCACAGAGCTGGTTTCCGTGTGGGCCAGAGGGGCGTCACCGGGGTGACCAGTGACCAGTGGACTTGTCCCTGCCCACTGCAGCCCCTCTGGCCTCTGACTCCTTGGGTTCAGCCACTCCTGGTCTCCTGCTCACAGGGAAGTTCTCAGAGGAGGATCAAGTTAGTACCTTGTTTCCTTCGTTTCTCTGCATTTCCCATCTAATAAAACCCCCCAACAATAATCCCACCATGTGCAACCTGAAACAAGTCATCAAATCAAACTCCCAAAGGTCATGGAGGAGAAAACGCTGTCTTGACCTTAGTCTCTGGCAGACACGTGTCTGAACTCTTTAAAAGCAGAATTCTTTTATTCATCCATAGGTTAACTGTGGGGAGAGCCTGGGCTGGATTAGGTAAAAACCTCAGCAGCTTGACCTTGACCATTTGACCTCCAAAGAAACACGCCCCCCCGCTGTGTGGTGACCAATGGGCCTCAGCGCACGGACACCTCGTTTCAACCCCCTCGGAGGAAGGAGCCCCGGGAAGACGGGCGTCATCTCAGGGACACGGAGCCGGAGGGGATGGTTTCAGCGAGTGGGACAGACACCTATGAACCCCGCCTTCATCGCTGAGCGGACGGTCACCGTCACCCACTCGACCAGCACACCCTGGTCGTGCTCCGCGCACGTCCGAGGCACCGGGACTCAGAGGAGGCGGACGGCCCCCTGCCAGCGCCACAGGCCCTCCGTGCCCTGGAGGGTGGGGGAGACCCGATGGCGGCAAGCACGGCGACCAGGACGCGCGGCGCTTGGGGCCCAGCTGGGACCTCGTCCTCTCGTCTCTCCTGGTTCACCAGGCAGATCTGCCGGGGACGGGAGGACGTGGAGGGCCACCCTCCCTGCATGCAGACTGAAACCGGAGCCTCCCCGCCAACTCACCAGCAAGGCCCAGGGGCGGGGCCTCCCCTGGGCACAGGTGGGCGTGGGGGCAGGGCCTCCCCTGGGGCACAGGTGGGCGTGGGGGCCTCCCCTGGGGCACAGGTGGGCGTGGGGGCAGGGCCTCCCCTGGGCACAGGTGGGCGTGGGGGCGGGGCCTCCCCTGGGCACAGGTGGGCGTGGGGGCGGGGCCTCCCCTGGGGCACAGGTGGGCGTGGGGGCGGGGCCTCCCCTGGGCACAGGTGGGCGTGGGGGCGGGGCCTCCCCTGGGCACAGGTGGGCGTGGGGGCGGGGCCTCCCCTGGGGCACAGGTGGGCGTGGGGGCCTCTACCTGGGGCACAGGTGGGCGTGGGGGCCTCTACCTGGGGCACAGGTGGGCGTGGGGGCAGGGCATCTACCTGAGATACAGGTGGTCATGGGGGTAGGTCCTCCACCTGAAGCACAGGTGGGCATGTGGAAAGCTCCACATGCATGGGGGCGGGGCCTTCACCTGGGACTTAGGTGGGTTCTGTGAACACAAGTTAGTTCCCTTTAGCGTTCAGCAGCTGCATTTCAACCTTGTGACTATTTTAGCATTACTTTAGTCCTTCCTAGCCCTTCCTAGGAAGAAGGCAATGGCACCCCACTCCAGTGTTCTTGCCTGGACAATCCCAGAGACCGCAGAGCCTGGTGGGCTGCCATCTATGGGGTCGCATAGAGTCAGACAGGACTGAAGTTACTTAGCAGCAGCAGCAGACCCTGACCAGAGCTAATCCTGTTTTCCAAAGGGGGCCTTTATTCGCTGATTGACAGAGTGGAATCTTTTCTTCTCTTCTGGGCCCTGGAGGTCCACACGCAGAGCAAACACAACCGTGAAGCACACACTCCCAGACCCCGCTACTGCCGTCAGCGAGCTGGACCCACAGAGCCCCGGGGGGCAGGAGCCCTGCCTCGTGTGGAGTAGAAACCAGGCCTTCAGAAGAGTCTCGGGACGAAAGCCTGGAAAGGGGTGATCGCAGCAAGCGCGCGGTTTCTGCGAAGACTCTTTTAAGCTTCATCCCCGGCTGCCCCGCTGAGACTCAGGTCTTAGTGAGCCTCCCAGCGCCTCACTCAGTCTTTGCCAAGGACGGGCTTCAAGGACGGCGTTTCTTACCTGCACCCGGACTGGTGAGGGCAGGCTGGCTGCTCTAGCACACAGACGCTGTCCTTAAGTTGTGTCCGGCTCTCTGCGACCCCGTGGACGGACAAACAGACACAAAACCCTGCAGAATTCACGTCCGTCTGAAGGGAAGGGCCGGGCGTGGGGCAGGGGCCTCTGCTCCACACGGACATGCAGGGGCCCCAGCTATGCCCTGCCGGCTGGGCGCGGGGCCTCGAGGACATCGGGGCCGGGAAGAAGACTGGAGGATGGTTCCTGTACGTCTGAGAGCGGAGCTAGCATGCTTCTCTCCACCCGAGAGCTGCTGGTCAGACGTGGACGGTATCTGAATGCCGTGAGCGGGGACTGAGCCGTGCCGCGGGAGGGTGAACACAGCAGGGGGTTTCAGCAGCTCTGCACGCGTCCTGTTCCGAAACTCCGGAGGCAGAGGCCACGCCTTCTCTCTGGGGGTCCACCAGAGCCGAGCCTGTCCCGCTGTGGGTGCTCACGGTGAAACCCCAGAAGCACCCGAGCCCTTATCCCCCCACTCCCTTCTCTAGTGAGAGGCTGCAGGAGAGACAACCAGTCCATCCTAAAGGAAATCAGTCCTGACTGTTCATTGGAAGGACTGATGCGGAAGCTGAAGCTCCAATCTTTTGGCGTTCTGCAAAGAGCTGACTCATTGGAAAAGACCCTGATGCTGGGAAAGACTGAAGGCAGAAGGGGACGATAGAGGATGAGATGGATGGCATCACCAACCCAATGGACATGAGTTTTAGTAAACTCCAGGAGTTGGCAACGGACAGGGAGGCCTGGCATGCTGTAGTCCATGGGGTCGCAAAGAGTCGGACACAACTGAGGGATTGAACTGAACTGAACTGCGGGAGAGACCGCGGTCTGGAGGTGGAAACGCACCGGAGTGATTTCCAGGGCCTGTGGCCACAGACCCCGGACACCCTCCCTCCTGACTCTCCCGTCCCTGACCGCACGCATTGCCGTGTCCTTCCCAGGAGATCCGCAGGGTGCAGGCCGATGACACAAACCTCCAAGGGCGGCTTCCAAGCGCAGGTCTCCGCAGCTGCGGCTTCTGTGGCCCTTTGAGCCAGGAGGCGGCCACGGGCCCTGTTGCTGGGGTGCCCCGCTCCCCTCCCCAGATGTGTTCGCTGGTGGCTGGACTCCCCCCCTAGGGATCTGCTGACTGTAAGCCGCCGGAGAGCAGGGCCTTGGCTCAGGTGCGCTCTCCTGGCGCCGGCCGGGGCTGCAGGGAAGCCTCCCGCCCTGGTTAATACTTGATGAGCGAGGAGGGCAGGTCCTCGGGGCGGCCCTAGAGGAGCCGCTAAGTGGCTTTGTGGCTCAGCTGCTGCGCGCACGTGTCAGTTCTCATCCATCGAGCCCGGCTCCCTTGCTGTGTTCGGGGGGCCGTGAAATCGTCCCGCAGTCACGTCCGCCGTGGTTCCCTCTCACACCATTTGCCCCATTACTGCATCCAACGATGCAATAGTCACAGCCAGCCGGGCAGGGCTGAACGCGGAGCGTGAGCTGGGGGCATCTGATGTGGAAAGCGGCGTTGCTTCTCTGGGTATCATCTCTATGGCCGCTTGATTCACGCAAACCTATTTCTAAGAAGCGCAGCTCCGTAAGGCAAGTCACAAGTAGGGAACGAAAGCAACTTTTTGACTTTCAGGCGACTGTCACAAAATATCTTAGATTCACTTGTCCTTAAAAATCCTCAAGGACTTGAAAGTTCAGGAAGAGGGTGTTTTTGGCAAAGGCAGCCTCAGGAGGCAGGCCCAGCCCAAAGCCAGAAGAAGGGACCGTGTGAAGGGCCCCCGCAGGCTGGGGGAACAGCCCGCCCAGTCAGCACCCCGGAGACACGAGGGCACAGTCTCCCCGGGACAGCTCAGCAGGGACAGCTTCACAGGGCTGGGCAGGACGGGGCGAGCTTCCCCTTGCTCTCTCTCCAGGAGCCCCGGGGATGCTGCAAACTTAATTGCAACCCTGGCCGGGAGAAGCTGGCCCCCCCGGCTGTGGGCTGACGCGGAGCGGCTGTCTCTGGCTTGTGTGCACAGGTGTTCAAGTCACAACTGAACCGGCTCCCCTCCTCCCCGCCTCCTCACTGCGAAACCACCCGGCTCCTGCCAGGCCGGTCTGCACACACACCCGCACCCTCAGCACGTCCCGAGCGAGCTGGGCGGCAGCAGGAGGCCTGGCTGAGCCAGCCAGCTCCTGGGCACAGAGGGTGCCATCAGAGCAGTGCTCCCAGTCAGTCTCAGGTACCCCAAGGGAAGACAGAGCGGGTGGAAACGGCACCCACTCGCCACCCACCGCTGGCATGGCTGGGAGCCCCGCCGTGCCGTCGGACCGCTCCTATCGGCGCGGGGCCACTTTCTAGAGCCAAAGAGGCAGGACCGGGAGGTGCAGGAAGGCCCTACAACGTCTGCACGGAGAAGCAATTCCCGGTTCTCTCAAACGGCGACCGCCTGGCCTGCTTCAAAACCAGCAGCCTCTCTGGTTGAGTGGAGTCATGGGGTGTCTCGTCCATGAGCTAGCTTGTGTGGAAACAGAAGTGGGCAAGAGGGGAGACCAATTTAACACGAAACAGAGCCACAACCCCCCCCCCGAAGGCACGTGGCTTTGAGGGAAGAGCATTCAAGAGAGATGCCCGCCTTAGGTGTGGAAGAGAATGGCATGCTTGACCTTCTGTGATTTCAGTGGGAACAAGGGTAGCACTTTTGATAGAGCTCTTTGGAGACTAGGGAACTTCAGTGCCTCTGCAGAAAACCTCTAACCTGGGCTAAAGACAATAGTAACGAAGACAAGAGCGGTGACGGAAGGGGGAGAGGAGGGAGGAGAGAAAACTGCAACCGCAGAAATGCCTGCTATCCCGGGTCTGCTGGGTCCTCTCTGAGGACAGGAGTGGCTTCCTCTGTCCTTGGTCGGGAGCCTGGAGAGCGGTCTGTGAGGCCTGTCGGCAGGCATTCCCCATCCATACCGTCCAGCCTCCACCCCTCCTTCCAGGGGACCATCACGCCTTCCCTGGCACTCTGCTTGGCCAAGGGGCCCCCGAGCACCGTGCCCACTGCTCTAAGGCCAGGTCAGCTGGCCATGAGACCTGCACGTCCCCCAGGCTCGTGCGGAGCAAGGCCGCCCACATCCTCGAACGCTTTGCCACAGCCGTCCTAAAATCCTTAGCCACGTTTGAAGAAGGGCCCTGCGTTTTCCCCGGCTGGGCCTCTATCTGCCCGCGTCTGCGGCCCAGAAACCCTCTGGATGCTCGTCTGCAGCAGCAGAGCCCGCTCTGTGCCCACTCTGGGGTCGGGAAGCCGGTGGGAAAGCCCAAGGCGGTGACCCCAGGACGCCACTGCTGTCCAGAAGATCCTGGATTACCTGACGGCCACCTGAGCTCTCCTTTGGATTTTAGTCATGGGGATAAACATAAGGGCTTCTGGAGAAGGGAATGGCAACCCACTCCAGTACTCTTGCCTGGAGAGTCCCATGGACAGAGGGGCCTGGAAGGCTACTGTCCGTGGGGTCACAAAGAGTTGGACACGACTGAGTGTAAGGCCTTTGTAGGGGGCTTCCCCAGTTTCTCAGCGGAGAATCCGCCTGCAATGCAGGAGATGCAGGAGATGGGGATTCAACCCCTGGAAGAGAAATTGGCAGCCCATTCCCATATTCTTGCCTGGGAAATCCCATGGACAGAGGATCCTGGCAGCTACAGTCCGTGGGGTCGCAGAGTCAGACACGACTGAGCACACTCGCGTAAGGACTTGATGAGCAACAGACAGAGCAAACTCTTCCAAAATGTTGTGCCGAGGTTTTGAACTCATGGATAGCACAGCTGTATTACCTTATGGTTTCAGGTACCTGGTGAGACCCAAATCCCATGATTTATTCGCCCACACTCTCCATCAAACAGACAACTGCCAGATTGCCTTTCTTCTGTTTTCTATAGGAAAAAAGAAAAATCACCATTGTGTTTATTCAAGGAACCAAGGTCATCTAGTTCGTAGAATAGAGATTTAAGGGATAAAATAAAGTTTTCCCGATTCACCCAGAGGACTTTACACCGAGCGAGTCAGCCAGCTGTTCGCCCTCTGTGTTCTGGAAAGAGCAGGGGGAAACAGTTTAACTGCTGTGAAGTTAAACTGGGAAGATGAGTTTCCCGCCAGGGGAGGCTGGGGAGTGTTCCCACGACCCGCTCCCCGCCCCAGCCGGCCCCCGTGGGAAACTGCGGGGTTTCCTCCCGCAGCGATCGCCCCCTCCCCAGACAGACTCCGTGGCTCCCAGGCCTTGGCTTCCAGACGTGCTTCCTGCGGGTTTAAAGCACCCCAGCCGGCAAAAGGCAGCCTTGCTCGCGGCAGGGCATCCAGCGCCAGGGACACCGGCCGCGGTGAACGGAAACCGCTCCAGGAACCCCCTTCCCACCTAAGCCTCTGGCCAGGCCCAATGGGGCGGGGTGGGGTGGGGCCGGGTCTCCCAGGCCGCGGTGGGCGGGTGTCCCAGCCCTGCGGCCTGGCCTCTTGGCAGGACAGCTGTCTGGCTAGACCCTCGCTCGCGAGCTGGCTGTTCTCAGCATCTCCCAGGCCAGCGCTGTGTCCAAGAGAAACAGAGTGAGCCACATGCACGTTATTAAATTTTCCACAGTCACATTGCAGAATAAAAAGAAACAGGTGAAAGTGATTTTAATGATATATTTTATTTAACCCAAGATATTATCATTCCAGCATGTCATTAATGAGACCCCTGGCCTCCTTTCCGCCTCGAGCTCTGAGGCTCGGGGTGCAGGCCCCGGGCAGAGCTCTTTCCAGCTCAAGGCCGCCGCAATGCAAGCGCCCACCAGCGCGTGCGGAAGGCGGCCGCCAAACTGGGCGGCCCCACCCTAGACAAGGCTGAAATGCTGGGGCAGAGCTGTTTCAAGTGTAAGGTTGCTATTCACGTGACCTGAGAGAATCGCCCAGTGAACGGATTCTTTTCCTTTGACTGCACTGAATTTTTTAGGGAAGATTGAGGAAGTAACACCCTGGCAACCAAGCCCGGGCACTGAGTCTACACTAAAAACGAAAAAGCCT
Source organism: Capreolus pygargus (assembly GCA_012922965.1). Classification (NCBI taxonomy): domain Eukaryota; kingdom Metazoa; phylum Chordata; class Mammalia; order Artiodactyla; family Cervidae; genus Capreolus; species Capreolus pygargus. Next base: position 1,118,443 of record SNSB01004421.1, on the reverse strand, counting down.
AATTTTAGATGAATTAAATATTGGCAATTTCCATGAGTCACTTTGCCCTGGATTTTTGTAAGTTCTTATTAGATTCTTGGGCTTCCGTGGTGGCTCTGTGGTGAAGAATCTGCCTACTGAACGGGAGACTAGAGTTCGATCACTGGGTCAGGAAGATCTTCTGAGAAAGGGAATAGCAACCCACCCCAGTGTTCTTGCCTGGAGAACCCCATGGACAGAGGAGCCTGATGGGCTACAGTCCATGGGGTCGCAAAGAGTCAGACACGACTTAGCAACTGAACAAGCAAAAGTAAGTTGGGCTCTGGAGCAAAGGAGAGACCAAGGACATGGAAGGTGGGAAAGGGGGTACAGAACCACCTCTGCTCTCATCTGGAGATTGCCCAGGGCAGAGGAAGAAAGCCACTGCTGCCCCTGGGAGCTCACCCTGGGACAGGGAGGCTTGTGCAGGTGATGTCCTGGGGGTTCTTCCTGGAAGGGGTGAGGGGCGCAGCAGGGGCCAGGGAGGTGGTCTCGGCTGCACACGAGGTCCACTGACCCTCAGGGAGGCTCTCTGGGGTTGGAAAGACCCGTTGGGGGAGGCGGATGGCCAGACACAGGGTGCCGGACCGCAGACCTCAGAGTCCCAGGGGCCTGAGGGTTTGTGTCTCCACCAAGCTCCCAGGTGGTGCCGATGCCGCAGGCTGGGCTCGCCTTGAGAACAGCTTTAGTCTAGAGCATGGAGAGCAGCCCCCCACCCACCAGAGTCCAGCGGCCAGGTCTGGCCAACCAGTCCCTAGTCGAGCGGCTCTTGTTGACCAAGTGGGATTTGTAATTACCATTGGAAGCAGACAGTCCATGGTCAGCAGGGACTTCCCGCCCTGTGGACCCCGCACACTGACCAGAAGAAAGGGCTGGGGCAGGACACCAACCCATCCCCCGCCACTCGGCCAGCTCCATCGATGGAGGCCGTGATGGGCTGGGCTGATGAAACGTGAAACAACTTCCCCAGCAGCACCTTCTTCACTCAAGGCCTTCCTCCAGACTGGCCGAGCCTCCCACACCTGAGCAGGAACGACATCGCTGAAGCAAAGTGCCCCGTTGGCCAGTGGGTCCAGGCCCTCGTTTGTTTCCACTAGGAGATGAGCTCCTGTGAAGTGCTGGGTGGTGTCCAGGGTATTCTCAGGCTCCCTAAAGCCCCCACGGTCTCCCCAAGAGTGAGTCCCCCCAGGGACGCCAAGATGCTGGAGAAAACCTTCAGGGCTCTGGTGCCCAGATGGGGGCAGGGAAGCCAGGGATTCCCAGGGCCCAGGGCAGCTGAGAGAGGGCAGCCTGGTGCCCACAGGCGTCCTGAGAACTGGCTGAGCTTGCCTCTGTGGGCCAGTCAGTGAGGTCTGCAAGGCGGGGGTTGGGGGGGGGTCCACACGAGAGTCAGAGCCACCTCACAGGTTTCCTAGGTGAGTTTCCCGGGAAGAAAGCTCTTCAGATTGAAAGCTGCCCGACGCCTCCAGGAGCCCCCAGTCCAGGCCCTGCTTCGGGCCAGCCAGGATGATTTTAATATGAAATTAATAATATGCTGGCAAGTTTGGTCACCTAAGACCTAAGTGATAACCATCTGTCATCTCGTAAACGTGGGTGCAGATGAGGCCTCCTGTCAGACCCGTAGGGGCTCTCCCAGCGGGACCAGCGACAGGTTTCACAGGCAGGGAGCACTGAAGCCGCAAAGAGCCTGAGAACCACAGGAAACCCCGACTGAACAGAAGATGCGCTTCGTGGCAGTGACTCCCAGTGTACGGGAAGCAAGCTTCTAATATAACCCTTGCAAACAAGAAGTGCTGGGGCTAGAAGGCGCTCGGAGGAGGGCGGTGGGGAACACGAGGGCCCCCGGGTGGGGTGGTACGGGATGACGGATGGGGCCCCAGGTGAGGCGGCACCTGGTGAGGTGGTACCAGGTGATGGATATGGCATCGGGTGGTCCTGCCTTACTTTTTGGGGTCTCTCTGAGCACGTTGTCACCTCACCTGGGATCAGACCTGACGTGATTCTTAAACCCCTGCAGAGCTTTGTGTCTATGAGCTGCATCTACCTATATTTTCTGCTAAAATTAAAAATGAGAAAAAATCAAATGTATATCGATGAATTCAATTTAAAAGTAACTGATAAACCCAAATGCCACGATCTGTGGTCCCTACAGCATCTCCTTCTGTGTTTCTTGGTGCAACCGGCTAAAAAAGGTAAACTCCACTCTTGGCTCCAGGGCTACACCCGAGGCTGGCAGGTTGCTGCCTGCCCCCACTCCGGAGCTGTGGGGGGCTACCCAGGCCTGCTGACCCCACACGGCCATGGAGTGCTGGAATGTGGCTGGTCTGGACTGAGACGGGCTGTGGGTGTGACATACGGTTCAAAGAATTAGTACAAAAATGAATGCAAAGGATCTTGTTACACTTTTTTATATTAGGTACATGTTAAATTAATAATATTTTGGATGTACTGGGTGAAATAAAATATATATTAAAATCAATTTCTCCTGTTTCTTTTGACTTTTTTTCAATATGACTGTTACACAATTTTAAATTACCCACATGGATTGAATTATATTTCTTTGAGACAGGGCCCGTCTATTTCACCTTCATATTGGACCAGATGTCCTACACTTTACTAGGACAAAATTTGCACTCAGAAAAAAAAGTTTAAAACACCACTTAGAAAATACTGGGAAAATCCATAAGCCTATTCCCCCTTTGCACAAATTTATTTGCTAAGAACCAAAAGAGTTCCCAAGCTTCCCAGGCAAAATTCCTAAAAAAATCAAATATGCTATATTTTTAAAAAGAAAAAGAAATGGGTCTCCCGGTCGGGAAGGCAGCTGTTGGGAGCGTGTTTCCGTGGCTGGCTGGGTGCCCTGCCCTGGGTGACGTAGGTGGGGACCACGCCAGGTCGTTCAGGGTCGGCTGAGAAGCAATGTTAATTTCACTGCATGTCTGCGCACACTGCCCAGATGTAGCCCTGGTTTTCCTGTGTTACCAATTGGGAACCTGGTTGGATGAGGAGTTAAACCCCTAGAACTCCATCCATGAGGGCTGTGGGTCTTCACGAGTGCAGAGCCCATGAAGACCTGCTTGTGGATCCGGCATCCACCACTTCCTCTCCAGCCAACTTCCACCCTGAGTCCCTGCCCTGACAGAGCCCGTGTCTGGTGGGACATAAGGACAAGTGGATGGACGCTTGGACAAATGGTCCTCTGAGCTGGTGATTGAAGCTGCAGAGACCATGAAGCAGAGTAAGCAAACGCAGCGGGTGGTGGACTTTAGGGTCGGAGGAAGGTCTGGGAGACGTGTACTGTCAGAGCTGTGATGGGGCGTGGAGACGGGCAGCTGTCCTCCTGGAGGGCCACCCATGAGAAGGCCGCGGGGGCAGAAGGGACAGCGTGGCGGGCAGGAAGCCTGCATCCCAGGACAGGCCCCGACCCCGCCCAGCCTCCCTCCCCACTGACCTTCCCCCCAGGGGGTGGTCGGGACTGGACAGGCGGGGCCCTTTGCTCTGAGAGTGGCCCAGGGAGCAGTGGCTGCAGCCTTGCCCCGATGCAGCGATGCGGGGCCAGGTGTTTGCACCTGCTCTGAGCGTTCCCTTTCTTCTCCTTCCCGGGGCGGGGCCTGGGGGTGGAACCACAGCCTGGAAGGGCGCTTAGCCTGACGTAAAACTGAAATACCGTTTGATGAACCTCCAGGACAGTGGCCTGGGTCTGCGTCAGCTGCACACGTGCCACCTATCTCATCCTAACAAGATTCCGTGATTTTGAAGCCCAAAGGGAACTAAGATTGGGGCTTCGGCAGCAGACCGAGGAGAGCTGGTCTTGGCTGGAGGAGACTTCAGGAGACACAATACCAAACAAAGGAGGGCCAGGCTGCAGGAGACCCGGGGGCCCCAGGAAGATCTCGGGTAGAGTACGGGGGGGTGCGGTCTGGGTCAAGCGTGTTGACCTGTGCTTCCAGTGGGCAAGTTTAGCAGCTGTATTAAGAACGAACTCAAAGAGCCAGGGTGTGGTCGGAAGAGACCTCGAGGTCTGACTTAGAAAATAAACCTGTGGTTACCAGTGGGGAAAGGGGTCAGTCAGTTCAGTCGTGTCCAACTCTTTGCGTCCCCATGGACTGCAGCACGCCAGGCTTCCCTGTCCATCACCAACTCCCAGAGTTTACTCAAACTCATGTCCATTGAGTCGGTGACACCATCCAACCATCTCATCCCCTGTCATCCCCTTCTCCTCCTGCCCTCAATCTTTCCCAGCATCAGGGTCTTTTCAAATGAGTCAGTTCTTCACATCACATGGCCAAAGCATTGGAGTTTCAGCTTCAACATCGGTTCTTCCAATGAATATTCAGGACTGATCTCCTTTAGGATGGACTGGTTGGATCTCCTTGCAGTCTCAAGTCTTCAACACCACCCAGTTCAAAAGCATTAATTCTTCGGAGCTCAGCTTTCTTTATAGTCCAACTTTCACATCCATACATGATCACTGGAAAAACCATAGCTTTGACCAAATGGACCGTTGTTGGCAAAGTAATGCCTCTGCTTTTTAACATGCTGTCTAGTTTGGTCACAGCTTTTCTTCCAAGGAGCAAGTGTCTTTTGATTTCATGGCTGCAATCACCATCCTCAGCAATTTTGGAGCCCAGAAAAATAAAGTCTTTCGCTGTTTCCATTGTTTCCCCCATCTATTTGCCATGAAGTGATGGGACCAGATGCCACGATCTTAGTTTTCTGAATGTTGAGTTTTGAGCCAACTTTGTCTCTCTCCTCTTTCACTTTCATCAAGAGGCTTTTTAGCTCCTCTTCACTCTCTGCCATAAGGGTGGTGTCATCTGCATATCTGAGGTTATTGACATTTCTCCCGGCAATCTTGATTCCAGCTTGTGTATCATCCAGACTGGCATTTCACATGATGTATTCTGCATAGAAGTTAAATAAGCAGGATGACAATATATAGCCTTCACATGCTCCTTTTCCAATTTTGAACCAGTCCACTGCTCCATGTCCAGTTCTAACTATTGCTTCTTGACCTGCATACAGATTTCTCAGGAGGCAGATCAGGTGGTCTGGTATTCCCATCTCTTTAAGAATTTTCCACAGTTTGCTGTGATCCACACAGCCAAAGGTTTTGGTGTAGTCAACAAAGCAGTAGATGTTTTTCTGGAACTCTCTTGCGTTTTCTATGATCTATCGGATGTAGGGGGGATAAATTAGAAGTCTGGAATTAGCACACACACTTCTATTAGTATATATAAAGTAAATAACCAACAAGGATCTACCGTACAGCACAGAGAACTGTACTCAGGACTTTGTAACAGCCTGTGACGGGAAGGAATCTGGGAAAGGACGCATGTGTATGTGTAGCTGAGTTACTGTGATGTGCACCCGAGACTAACACAGCATCGGAAGTCACGTACATTCCATAAATAAACGCACCCTGGGAGCAGCCAGGGCCACCTCTGCCGTGAGGCCGGCCAGTCCCAGCGAGTGGCCCAGCGGCCTTCAGAGCTGGAGAGGCCGGCTGGGCCAGCAGGGCTTCATCACACCTTCAGGGCCAGCCCTGCTCAGGGACGGACCTCGCCTCGTGTGCAGCATTCGGAGCCGCTCAGAAGCCACCTGACCTTCCTGGGCTCCCGAGTTTAACTGAGGAGGGTCTCGCTGCACCTTCCACTCGGAGGGAGTCAGCAGGGAGCCGGGGTTCCCCGTGGGCCCCGGTTATCCGCTCTGACCACGAATCGCTGCTGAGCGGGTTGTGGTCCCATGGCTGTGATGCCGTGGTCCCTGAGATGTGAGAACGTGTGAATGTGGGGGAGACAGACAGACAGACAATGACAGTCATAGATAGGCAGCGTGCAGAACTTAGATGCAGGCAGCTGACAAGGAGGGACAGAGCTAGACAGACAGAGAGGGAGGGAAGAAAGGGCTTTCCAGTGGAAGAACAGTCTTTACCTGCTCCAGAGACAGGGACATGGCCGAGCGATTCACACAAAGTGGGAGGCAGGTGTCTGGTCCAAGACTAGAGGCACAGATGTGCTGAAATGAATAACCTAAACATGATCGAGAGCCTGAGTAAAGTAAATGTGAAACATACACTGGGCAGAAACTGTTTCTAATTTTAGGTCAACGTGTCTTAACAAATAGGTCTGAGCTGCTAACGACTCTGAGCTGCTAACGGATGGTTTACAACGGGGGTGGGGGGGGGTATTGTCACGGTTCACTGATCCGATACTTTCCCCCATGAGTCTCACTGCAGGATTTCCCCAGAGTTTCCTGCTGCAGACACGTGAGCATTGCTCCAGCCTCCCTGCCTCACTGGAGGTGCGGTTTCTGTTAGGAGAGACCTGGCTGAGCCTACCTTCAGGCCCAGAGTCCCCCCACCCCCGCAGAGGGCTTTGTGTGTGCTGTGTGGGATTGGTGGATGAATGGAGGGGGCCCCCAGGGTCGGGACCAAACTCCACGGCAGGACAATGCTTTCAGGTCAAGAAGAAAGGTCGGCAGAGGCAATGGAAGCCCCGTCTCCCAGGACGCGGTGGCTTGTTCCCAGGCCCCTCTGCCCATCCATGGGTCCCACACGGGGGGCCCTGTGGCTTCAGGAAGAAAGAGGCACAGGCTGATGTAGATGCTCAGCTGTGCGGCCCACCCGCCACATCTAGACTCCCAGATGGACTGCGTGCCCTGGAACCCTGGAAGAAGCCGGGCAGACCACTGCCAGCCAGGCTCGGGAGGGCAGCCCTGCACTCCTTCCTGATGAGGCATGGGGGGCCACTGCGGACGTGGCTTTTCCAGGCTTCCGTGGAACCCCATGGACGGGCCAAGCTTCTGCAGGTCGTTCAGCCAACATCCCACACGTGAGGTTCCACTGTTCTAAGCACATGCGTCAGATGGCTCGGGCTGCCCGTGCATGAAAACCATACCATGTCATCAGAGCCCCCGCCTGTGACCCACCAATTGATGCCCCGGGGTCCAGCTGAAATCCTCACGCTTCTCAGGGACCTTGGTCCACATGGATGAAAGGACCGTAGCAGCCGTGACCCCAGGACCAGGGTGGCAACAGTGGAGATGGAGACACTTGAACGTCATTGGAGAAGTGTCGGGACCTCCATCCCCAGCTCCGAGTCCTCCCATGGGCTTTCCTTCCCGATAGGTTGTCCCTGCATGGGGACAACTCTCCCCGCCCAGCGCCCCCCACAGAGGGCCTCGGTCATCCCCCACGGGGTTGGGAAACTACGAAAGCAGAGTTAGTTTCCTCCCTCTCCACCTTAAAGAAATGAAGCCCTGCTACATTGCTGACAGAAGACAAGGGGCAAATTCTAACATCAGAGGGGAGGAGCGGGCCCTGCCGGGGTCTGGAGCCCCGTCCACTCATGGGCAGATGGCAAGCAGGGGTCCCCATACCAGGGGACAGAAGGGGACCTGTGCCAGGACTCAGGGGGACGGGGGGCCCCCTGCAGCCCTCAGAGGGCGGGCCCCGCGAGTGCGCCCAACATGAGGAGCCGGCAGAGCTGGGTGTGAGCCAGCCATCCCGTCTCCCCGTCTGCCGAACAGGTAACAACCCTGCTCGCTGTTACCCCAGCAATGATCCCACAAGGAAGGAAGGAAAGGCTCGAGGCCAGGACCTGGGAGGCTGTGCTGGGCACGCGGGGAGCAGGACCCAGAGAACTGTCATCCTCTCCCCAAATCTCCTTCCAGAAGACACCCAGATGAGAAGGGGTTGAAACACTGTCACCATCATCATTCCAGTCCCGCAGCCCCAGCGCCTGGGTGAGCCCCGAGAGGTCCCGTGAGAAGAGGACACGGAGGAGGGGCCGCTTTAGGATGAAGATGGAGAATCCAGACTGGGGCCTTTGGTCCCCAGGAGGTGGCCAGGGGGAGATGTCCAGAGGATGGGCCTGGGGGG
>SNSB01004421.1:1088120-1110143 GCA_012922965.1 Capreolus pygargus | reverse complement strand
GCCAGGCTGGGCTCCGCGGGCTGACCCCACCCCCTGCTCTGCCCCAAGCCCCCGGGCGCTGGTGGATCTGCCCTCACTTCTCGTGACCGCAGGCCCTGCAGCCTGACCCCCTGCTCCCTGGACGCCCCGCCCGGCCGCTCCCGCCTGCGGGCCCGGGCCGTGTGACGCGCGCGGATGGTCTGAGGCGAGCCCCAGGCCCCCCGTCTGCCCCTAGGCTCCCTCACGGGTCCCAGCACGGTCAGCGGTCAGTGACGCAGAGTCAAGTCCTGTGGGTCCCGAGCTGCAGAGGAGACGCCACGGGCAAACCAAAGTCCTCCTCAGAGACACAGCACGCTCGGTGGGCGCTCCGCCCGGCCGGACTGTGGATGACGGGCCTTGCAGAGCTGGGCATGAGGACCCCCGCGGCCTGCGGGCCTCACCAGGGCCTGGACAAGAGCCACGCAGAGTTCCGTCCGCTGTCATCCGCCAGGGAGGCGGGGCTGGCACCCAGCTCTGGCCCTTCGGGGGCCTCCGTGGGCTTTCCCCAGCCCCTCCCCTCTCCCCATTGTCAGCAAAACCCGGGAGGGGCTGCGGGGGCTTCAGCAGGGAAGCAGACGGGGAGCAACTTTGCGAGCTCTGACCCACCAACGTCCAAGCGCGTTTCCTGGCGACGGTCCCGGGGGGCCATGTCCTCACCCACGAGTAAGCGCGTGCCGGGCTGGAGCCAGGCGCTCGGCTTCCCGCACAGTGCCGCCCGAGTCTGTCCTCACTCACCCGTGCCCCTGCCGTGCCCCTTGGGCTGCAGCCTCCCTGGACTCACTCAGGGAACCTGAACCCAGGTCTTTGCACCAGTTACACTGGTAATGCTATTCCCGGTGGAAAGTTATACATGCTCCTCTGATTCTTGCAGGGGTGTTGCAATAATATTTCTGAAAGAATGGTAGAGGCTTTGTGTTAATATAATGTGACCCATAATTAATTCTGACATTCAGCGTCGGAAGCTGAAGATGAGAAATTAAGAAAGAGCTTCGAAACCAGAACACCTTACCCTCCATTGAGTGGCCGTGTCTTAGTGTCTTATAAATAATAATATTCTAGACTCATTTTTATGGTAAGTGATTAATGATCTCAGAATGACCTGTGATGGGATAATTAAATCTAATAGCATGCTGTTTCTTCCAATAGCATGCTGAGGTTATTATATTGAAAGACCTGTGATTTATTGAGGGAATCCAGATAGAGTTCCAAGGAACTCTGGAAGACTAATTCTTGTTCACCACACGGAGCCCAGATAAATTGACCCATGAACCGTAAGGACTCTGGAGAAAGGGAATTACCCCCAAGACTTAACCAACTGAATGTTGTGCAAAAACTGGGGTTTCCCACTCAGAGTGTTTTTGAAGTGTGGCAGTGACAGCAGGTTTTACCGAGGACATTTTAAGCTTGAAACAGAGGAGACGACAGGAGGAATGTGTGGGATCCTGACTAGAGACAAGTTTGGGGTTTGCAGATGACAGCGAAGTGCGGATCCAGGTCAGCCCTGGTACCAAAACACCATCACGGCAGACTCTGATCCGAAGTAAGGGCACTTGGAAACCTCAGATTTCCCAGCAAAATAAAACTGTGTTGTAAAAAATGTGACCTGAACACTTACATTTCCAACAGCCGATATTGCTGCACGTGAGAGAATCTTTGCTGCAAACACCTCGGGGCTGGAGTGAAGAACACTGGCCATGTGCGTGGGGGCAGGGGGCTCTGCCAACTGCCGGGGGGCCGAGGACGGACCAGCCCTTAGAGGAAAAACGCCTGTGGAAGCCTTTTCTCCAGGATCTTAGCAACCGGATTGCCCAAGGTTCAAAGAGGAATCCCCAGATGATAACGATGACCCTATATGCGAGACAGCAAAAGAGGCACAGAGGTAAAGAGCAGACATTTGGACTCTGGGAAAAGGCAAGGGTGGGATGATTTGAGAGAACAGCATTGAAACACATGTATCACCATATATGAACTAAATGACCAGTCCAAGTTCAATGCATGAGGGGAAAAAAAAAGGAATCCTGCCCAGTTCCAAGGCGATGACCAGGGTGATGAATCGTCTGGGGGTGAGACCCATTGGTCATTCAGGGGAGGGCAGAGAGCGGACTAAGAAATTCTAATTCCTTTTATTTCGGATTCTCGTCTGGGCCACGAACTGTACCCAGAAGCCGCCTGGGATGTGTTAGAGCCTCGGGCGCTCTGTCCAGTGTCGGGCAGGGAGAAGACGGCAGGCAGGGAAGGTTGGGGTGAGTCTGTCTGGCTGTGAGGTCATGGGGGGTGTGTGCTCACACAGAAGCAGGAGCGCCCAGCCCTGGGAGGGCGGCCCGAGCCCCAGGCAGCACCAGACGCTGAGACAGGGAATGCAGGGTGTGCCAAGGCCGGGTGGCCATGGGAGACGCCCAGACATCCAGGCCTGGCAGCCGGGCTGGCTTGCTGAGCGGGAACCAGAGGCCCCAGCTGGCTCCGCAGAGCACCCGCGCCCACTCCCCCAGCTCTACGGCTGCACAGGGACCCCCGACTAGAGAGGGAGCCAAGAGGTGAATGGCCTCGGATTTTCAGGGCGGGCTGGGGGCTGCTGCCACCTGAGAAGTGGCACTGAGCTGAGAGGGCATCAGTGCAGGAAGAAACCCAGCGCTCAGCTCCGAGGGAACCACAGTGATCAGCCGAGCCTCCGGAGGCGGACACGGCCCTGCGTCCCACGCGCTGACCCCAGAAGGGGCTTGCCTGGTCCTCCTCTGACGAGGCGCTCAGCACAGATGGGGCTGCTGCATGTCCACCACCCCCGTCCTCTGCAGCCCGTCCCGAGGGCCCTGGGCGGGGGGGCCTCTGTGTTACGACGTTCCCCACGGTCACACCAGGACCCAGATTTGCGGGAGGGGGGACGTTGGGAGGAAGGGCAGGTCAAGCCTAACACCGGGGCCGCAGGTGCCCATCCCATCGCGGCGCTGGGGTCCAGCTCCCGGGGACACAGAAGGCCAGCGGGGCCTTGCCCTATCCGTGTCCGTGGTGATACACCTCCGTGTCCTCTGCCTGGAGGGCCTGGCCATAACCCCCGCCCTGCCCCGCAAAGGCCACGGCCCCTCCAAAACTGCCCTGGGCACCCGCCAAAGCCCCTGCCTCCTCAGTGCCTACGCTGCTTAAAGGGAACGAAGACGGAATGAAACCGTTGACAAAAAGCTGGAAGTCCTGCTGGGAAACGAGCAATGGGAGCCTCAGGAACCGTTAGGGCAGATGGATGCTAGCCTGTTTCTGCCACATGTCCTGAGGGAGGGTGGGAACCCACTGTCCCCACCGCCTCTGCCCAGCGTCCCCATAGCTGTGAGCAGAGTCCTGCCTCTGTGTCTCCAGCAGCATCGCCTCCCTGTCCATCCGTCCAGGCCCATCCGGCGGAATAGGGAGGAGAAGCGGATTCACTTTTTGTAAGACTTAATGCAAGGCATCAGCTCCCAGACTGAGGGGCCTGGGGAGGCAGGTCTGAAGCCCCCCAGGGCAGGCCATGCTGAAACCCCAGCCACTGGCCCTCGCTGCCATCCACATGTGAGCTCTCTCCTTCGGGGGAGCCTCAGCTTCATTCCTGAGACCTTTCCACCGATTAGACCAGACCCACCCAGGGCATCCAGGACAGTTTAGTTCAGTTCTCAGTCATGTCCGACTCTTTGTGACCCCATGGACTGCAGTACTCCAAGCCTCCCTGCCCATCACCAACTCCGGGAGTTTATTCAAACTCATGTCCATTGAGTCAGTGATGCCACCCAACCATCTCATCCTCTGTTGTTCCCTTCTCCTCCTGCCTTCAATCTTTCCCAGCATCAGGGTCTTTTCAAATGAGTCAGCTATTCGAATCAGGTGGCCAAAGTTTCAGCTTCAACATCAGTCCTTCCAATGAACACCCAGGACTGATTTCCTTTAGGATGGACTGGTTGGATCTCCTTGCTGTCCAAGGGACTCTCAAGAGTCTCCTCCAACTGGAGCAGTGAATGGCAAACCACTTCGGCATTCCTGCCTTGAGAACCCCAAGAACAGTATAAAAAGGACAATCTCCTCTATCTAAATCTCTCGGTGACAGACTTGACTCATGTCTTCGGAACTCCTCGGCAGCAAGAGCTCAGTGAGTGCTTGATAAACAGCAGCCGGGGTCCACGGCCGAGTTACCCACACACCTGCCCGCTACTGCGTCCCACCGGCTGCAGCCCCCTGTCTGGATCTGGGGTAAGCAGCAGAGGACACAGGACTCAGGAAGCATCTCACCCGCCGCGTCAAAACAGGAACCAAACCTCCTCAGTCTCTGCGTGAGCCCAGTAAGGCAGAAAGATAATCTGCCTTCTTAGCTCGGAGTTTTTACGATCAAAAGGAGCCCTTCCGATGAAATCCTGCCCAAGGATCCCTATCCATGGATCTGGTTTAATTTAGGAGATCCTGGTTGAGCTTAAACCCTGGTGTTGTAATGAGATTAAACTTCCAGGCACCTTGGGTGGGAAGATGAGTGTATTTCACGTGTAGGAGAAACATAACCAGTCCACGGCCAGAGAGAACGCTGAGGCCATTTCAAGATGGACATAAAGGCGTTCACTCCCCCTGCCGTAGGGAGTGGGACCTCTGTCTCCACTCCTTAAAATGACCTGGCTTGTGACCGCCTCACGTGACAGAGTGCAGCAGACACAGTCCCGGTTTCCAGACGCAGACCTCAGCGGTAAGGGAGGCCTCCGTTCTGCCTGTTTTGGAGCCCTGGTCACTGGGTCTGCAGTCCGACTCGCCCACTGGAGGCCACGGGGTGAGTCCCTGGGAGCGCGTGGGGAGGACACTGCTGCCCGCCGGGCACCAGAGCTGTGAGTCCAGGAGCCATGCCAGGAGTGGTTCTGGGCCAGAACCTCAGAGACCGGGACAGGCCACCCAGCTGAGCTCTGCCTCCGTTTTTAGCCACTAACCCTGGAGCAAAGCAAGACAGTGGCCGTAGCCCCTGTTTCACAGCGCTTGCGGCCTCTGGCTTCACTTCTCTAAGAAACTTTGAAGAGAGCTAGCCTTTCTTCCCTCGACCTCCAGACAAGCAGGATGGGCATCAAGTTATTGGGGCAACCAAGACTTGTGTGATTCGTCTCAGTGGTACAGAGGGACTGAGTCTGCATTGTCACCCCCTCCCCCTGGGCCCTGAGTTTTTATGAAACTCAGCATCTTCAGAGCCTGCCTCCACTATAACTTACCATGCAAGTGGGTGTCCCTTTCCAGTTGGACTGTACCTGCTATAGGAGGTACAGGGGGACAGGCTTCAGACTCAGAGGTGGTCCGTGCCTAAGGGCAGTCGTTTCTGAGCTGCGTCAGGTCAGGATTGCTTGTTCTAATGTTAGTTACTCTAGAAATGATCACATATTTATGTACTAGTGGTAGATCCGTATGTCCTCAGACTACAGATATTTAGCATCTATTCTGCCTTTTATCTGCTCGATCCGTTTTCTGCAATTTGACCATCCAGTGATTAATCAAAACTGAAAAGTCAGTTTCTCATGAATTTTTGAAAGCCCTTCGAAGATTTCTTTTCCAAAGTCTTATAACAGAGTCTATACAAAGGATTATTCCAACACCTGAGAAAATGAATATTTAACCTTTCCTACCAGAGCTCAGAGTCTTGAACATGAGCCATCCCATACCCTCAGTCTCCTCTGGAGCCCACCAGAAGAGCAGAAAAATACTTGCTGATCTGCTTCTTTATGCAACCCCCCTCCCCAATCCCCAGAGCAGCCTGTGTTCCACAGACTAGAGCTGAGATGGGACCTGTCACGGTGTTCATGGAGACACACATGCTCTCATAATCCTGTTATATCATCCCAAGCCCACAGGAGAGGCACAGAATCCAAAATTAGCTGTTTTTAGGCTTTTCATGCTAATGGAAAACTGCGTGTAAACTCTGCTCCTTTCCAAAACTTGGTCATTCTCTTCAGTAATTACCATTTAATAAAGCAGAAAAGCATTCTATATAAAAGACAGATTTATTTATTGGATAACACAAACATTATGGAATAAAGTAATAGTGTTTCCAACGTGGCTTACACTATAAATGTGGAACCCACAACAACAGAACTATTTAGAAAATAATATTGCAGAGTTTTAACTTCTTTGACTTTCAGCTGCAAGACTCGAAAATTTAAAAAATGTCTTCATTTTTAAGTCTTCAGCCTTAGTTCATCTGCACTGCTGAAGTTCTAAACTCCCTGTTGATTAGAGCCTTATTCTTGGTAAACAACAATTCTGAGAAATTGAAAGATATATTTTTCTGTGCGGTTCATGTATTCATTTCATTGTACAACACAACCCAAGAGATTAGAGGCATTTAAAAGAAATTTCACAGTTTTTTTCTCCCCTGCAATTGATTCTCACAGTACAAACCCTGCCGTCTTCTCTACTGACAACAAAGCGCCCACTCCTGGCTTCTCCGGGACCTTCCCAGGCTCTGGGGCCCAGTGGTCAGCCCGGCAGGCAGTGGCCCTGGTCCATCCGCAGGCAGGTCTGAGCCAAGGACGGGAGCCCGGGAGGGAGGGAGCCTCCTCCTCTCCCCAGCACCGGGGGCCCTGGCGTCCCCACCGCTGCCCTCCACCACCAGGGCCTCTGTTGGGGCCAGGCCGATGCTGGGCTCCTGGCCCACCTGCCTCCAGAGACCACAGCCCCTCCGTCGGCGGTGGAATCCCCCAACCCCAGCTGTGGGTGGGGCCTCAGCAACCCCACCCTGAGCACCACCACCTGTGCTAAGCTCTGCGGGAAGTGGAGGGCGGGGTCGACCAGAAGACCTATCCCTCCCAGCGGGGTGTTAAAGCTGAGAAGGAGGGAGAGAGACTGTGAAAAACAAATGGAAACAGCTACCGCAAAGAAAGCGCCTGTGTGTGGATGGAGGCAGACGGAAGAGGGGGCCGGGGGGAGTGGGTGAGCGGTGCGGGGCTCAGAGAGGGGCGTCCTGCCAGGAGTGCGGACCACCTGAAGTCAGGGGCCAGCCAGGCGCAGCAGCAGATAGGCCAGGGGCAGACCCGCGGGGCGGGCTCACCACGCATGAAACACCAGCTGGGGGTCCAGCCTGGAAGCTGCAGGCTGTGAACGGTGTCCTCTAGGTCCCCTCGCGGTGTGCATCACGGTCCTGGTCACTCCGAGCCGCCGGCAGGCAGCAGGCAGTCCAGCATGGCCGCGGGAGGGCAAGGCTTGGGCAAGAAGTGACCGAGAGCTGGAAGCCCAGCGGGGAGGGGTGGAGAGCCAGGTGAGCCCCCCTGGAGCCCCGGCTGGCAGATTTGCTGCTGGTTCATTGGTGTGGGCGTGAGCAGGCGGGACCAGCGGGGCACCCCGGGGACATCTTACCAAGAGGGGGAGACTGACTGAGAGGCAGAGGAGGCCTGCCGGCCCCCCGAGCCCTGGGCCTGAGGTCACCACGGGCACCCCTGCCCATGTTGAGCTCTTCCAGGACCGCAGGCCGCGGGAGCCCACAGGTGACCGCTCTGCCTCCTGGACCCCGTCCACCACCCGCCGCCATGCTGTGGGTGTCCAGCGGGCTCCCTGGCAGGAGGTGGACGGGACCAGCACCAGGCCCTCACCCAGGACAGGGCACCCCCAGCCCGCAGCTCTAGCTACCTGGCGGTCTTGGCCGCCCCTCCTGTTTCAGGTCTCAGGACTGCAAGCAGGAGCCCCCTTGGCTGGGGCGGCCACGGACAGGCGGCCTCCCCGATACTGGTCTGGAGTGGTCCCAGGACTGGTGGACCCGAGGACACCCCCTTCTATTTCCAAAAGACAGCAACATGGGGCTCTCCTGAAGGGGTGGGGGTGACCTCCTGGGAAAAACCATCCCCAACGGGAGACCCCCTCTGACCCCCGGACGGTCCCAGCTGGGGGCTCAGTACGCACGCCTCTGTGTGGTCATGTATGTTGCAGCCGGGAAGCTCCTGGGAGTGGAGAAGAGCCTGGCCGCCGTGGGGGAGGGGCCTGGAGGGGAAGCCCCCTAAGATGCTACTGCCTGCCATGGAGGGAGGGGTCATGGAGGGGAGCACCTCTAAGATGCCCGCCGTGGGGGAGGGGCCTGGAGGGGAAGCACCTCTAAGACGCCCGCCACGGGAGAGGGGGCCTGGAGGGAAAGTCCCCCTAAGCTGGCCCTCAGCAGAGCCCAGGCCCAGCCCCAGGACCTGGCCCCGGCCGTCATGGAGAGCACTCCGTGCTGGGCGGTCAGGGGCGCGGCTGGCGTGGGCGCCTGGGTTTGCAGACGGTTTCCAGGCCCAGTTCTGCCCCCCTCGGTTCTGGGCTCCCAGCACCACCACGGAGGCTGCGCATGCCCGTGGGGGGTGGGGGGGGCCTCTTCCTGGTGTACGGGTTTAACCCTCCACCCTGTCTGGGGTCACTCCCCTCGGCGGCAGAGCCTGAGCTCCCATTATCTATTCTTGGGGGGCGGGGGTACTGGAAACTGCCCTTTGGTTGGCGGGAAGCCCTCTGTCTGCTCTTAGCAGGCGTCCTAAGGGGCGGGGTCACTGTACCTGCCGCCCCGGAACACGCGGGCATTTCCCAGCCACACTGGAAAGAGGCGGAGTAGCATCACAGTTGTATTCTCCAGATACTGATAAAAATCTTGACTGGGTTGAAATGAAATCGTTATTTGCTGATTGTCTGTACTTTCCAGGGCTTCGCAGGTGGCGCTAGTGGTAAAGAGCCCGCCTGTCAAAACTCAAGAGACACGGGTAAGATCCCTGGGGTCTGGAAGATCCCCTGGAGGAAGACACGGCAACCCACCCCAGGATTCGTGCCCGGAGAATGCCATGGACAGAGGGCCCTGGCGGGCTGCAGTCCATGGGGTCACCCAGAGTCAGACACGACTGAGCATGCACGCACGCTGTACTTTTCAATGACAAGTTTCAAAACGTCCGATTAGCCGCAGGTCCGCACGGAAGACTCTGGTGGTGTTTTCAGGTGAAGAGGTCTGAATCTCTCCTTGCACCCCTGCACACATCGCCTTTCCTTCCAGTTGTGCTGTGAACCTACAGGTGGGAGAACCGCAGCCAACGTTTGACTGCCAGACACCCTTCTGGCTGGAAGCTACGTGACTGGGGAGAAAAGATGTGAACGCTGGAAATGAAATCTCTTTTTATATTCACTGAGGTTCTGTTTCAGGGAAAGTAATGCTACCTTTGAAAAAAAAAACCACAAGAGGCTTTGCAGACTCCACGGAAGAGAGCCCGGACTCACTCGCCGCATGGAGCAGCTTACACCCGCTCTTGCTGCCGTAGCTGCTTAGACACAGTTCTCAGCAACCAGGGACTGCACGCCTGACCCTGCAGTGAACGCCAGATGTGACCAAGGAGCTCCCGAGCTCAGACAGAAACTGCTTCTCTGACATTGTTCTTCAGCAGCAGCAGGCTCTTCATTCATTTATTTATGCATGTTTGGCCGCCCGGGGTCTCTGCTGCTGCGTGGGTTTTCTGCAGGCGCGGCAAGGTGGCCACCCGAGTCACAGTGTGCGGGCCGCTCAGTGCGGTGGCAGCTCTCGTGGAGTGCAGGACGCGGCTGCAGCTTCCGAAGTTGCAGCTCCCGGACTCAAGAACACAGGCTCCGTGGTTGTAGCACATGGGCTTAGTCACTCCGCGGCCTGTGGGGTCTTCCCAGACCAGAGATGGAACCCGTGTCTCTTGCAAGGCAGGTGGATTCTTCACCTCTGAGCCCCTGAGCTATGACTGAGCCCAGTCATAGCAGGGTCTGCAGGCAGGCTGCACAGTATACCTGCACACATGCATCCTGATACATTTACCAAGAAAAAAAAAACTTTTTCAGTTGTAGACACATACATAAGATCAGAGGTATATGTTAAAACTAAAACAATAAGGAAACCATCAAGTTCACAGCAGCTGTTCAGTACAAACGCAATTTGTTCAAATTATTTGGCTCCAAAGATGGAGAAGCCGGAATATGTATTTGCTAAATTATAACTATCTCCCAGAACATGGGCAGACTCTGGGAGATGGTGAAGGACAGGGAAGCCTGGTGTGTTGCAGTCCATGGGGTCACAAAGAGTCAGACACGACTAAGCAACTCAACAACAACAACTCTGGTGACTTCTGGGGACTGCGATTATTATTATCATTAGCTTCTCTGATGTACATTTGAAATTTATGTATCATTTGCAAAGATGAAAAGGTCATTAAGCACCTTTTGGACAAATACCCTACTTTCACTTCCATGCTACAAATTGATAAAAAAAAAAAAAATGCTCTTTTTATCACTGGCATTTTAGATAGTGTAGGCTCTGGAATTTTGGATGAAAAAGTCCTGGAAACCCGCCATCCATCCCATCGGTAGTGGGGGGACCTCCCCGACGCCTTAGCTGCCACCACCATTTCCTGGGCTAGTCAGCTCCTGGACAGCCCCTCGGGGCCCTGGCAGTGGGCTGTCCTGGGGCTGGACCCTCCATCACAAGGCAGGGTCAGCTCTGGCCCAACCCAAGGAGGGTCCCCAGAGCCCACCGGCTCAGGGTCAGCCCACCTGTCCTCCGGGCCCCGAATGCAAGGCAGCTGTAGCAGGCTTGTTAACAGTAGACTTGGCTGAGGACCCTCAGTGGAGCGGAGCTGGAGCTCAACTCCAAATGGGCAGGGGTTTGCAAGGACTGGCCGGCGGCCGCTGAGAGGAGCCGGCTGGTGTCCCGGGGCTGAGGGAGGGTCCGGCCCCAGCCGGGCGGGCTCCGTGGTCCAGGTGGAGGCCCTGGCACATGGGAGCCTCCCCCAGAGACTCCTCCTGGGCCTCGCCTTCCGACGCTGCTGGCCTGTCAGCCTGGCCACGGGAATCCACTTGCTGTTGACCCTGGGGAGGTCACCGGTTTTCCCACCTGTATGCCACACTTGAGCCTCCTGTGCTCATGTCCCATCTAACCAGGCTCACCTGGCCGCTAGCATCGCCCTGGGTGGGTCACGTGCTCCCCAGAACCTGGGAGGAGGCCAGGGCTGAGCCCACCCGGAGGGTCCACCTGGGCATAGAAAGGAAGCAGGATTGAAGGGCGAAGTGAGGCCCTGGCCTCCGTCTCCACGTTCAAGGTCACACACAGCATCCTGGCCTGAGGCTCATGTCCTCGCAGAGGAGCGGAACCCAGCCACAGGCGTGGCAGGCTTCCTCACACTTCTCATTTGCTGACTAATACCGCCCGCGAGTGTGTCCGATCGATTAACAAGGACGTGTTCATTGCACGCCTGTCGGGTGCCAGGCACCGAGCAGAGGACTGGGGTGGACAGGTCCTGCCCGGAGGGCCGGGTCTTTGGGGTGAGTGCCATGGTCCCCTCAGTCCAGCGCAGCTCTCCTGGTTCTCAGAAAGAGGACAAAGACACCCGTACCTGCCAGCGAGAGGCAGGACCAAAGGAAAGCACTTCCGCAGGGACACACGTGCGGCCTGGGCGCTGCCCCCGCAGCAACAAGCAGCTGGGGAGGCAGGCTCCCGGCAGAGCACAGAGGTCCCCCTAACTCCAAGCCCAGGCAAACCCCCAACTCACTTGTGTTCACTCTGACACGCCCTCCTTCCCGCCACACCTGTGCGTGGGCCATGAGGAGAGGCCAGGGCACCGGGAGGCGAGGGTATCTTCGGTGGCGAGGGTATCTTCGGTGGCGCGGGCAGCCAGCCTGGACCAGGCTCCAGGGCAGAGGGCGCAGGGCACGCGGTGGACGCCACCTGGGAGCCCCTGCGCCGCAGAGGGGATGGGCATGGAGGTCCTGACGCTGGGCAGTCAGGCCGCCTCCAGGCCGTCTGCCCGATTCCCACTGGCTCCAGAGAAAAGGCCTGGAAGCGCAGCGGCCGGAAACCGGAGGGCACTGTGAGTGCCCGGGGTCTGCTGAGAGCCCGTGGACCGCTTCCAGAAAGGGAAGGGAGTCCCCGGGCAGCGGCAGCGAGCCTCTCAAGAGGACCCGGGCCGGGCGCCTGCTCAGACGGAAGTAACGCGGATCTCATCACCCGGATGAGAGGATGCAGGATCGCTGATGGAGACCCGGGCCGGGCCCCTCGAGGCAGGAGGACCCCCGCTGCCTTCTTTCTTCCACTTCCTTAAGAAAAAGCTCTTTCTTTGGATACAGCTCTGGGCTTTTCTTTATAAAAAAAAAAAAAAAAAAAAACAGAAAAAGCTTTATAAAACTTACAAATGGAAATCTAAGCATGTTTTCCAACTGATTCTTATTTCATTTCCAAGCAAACAGTGGGAACCTCAGCTCAGGGCAGATAAAGACACTGACTCACGTTGACCCACCAAACCCCCATAAAATAAACACTCAGAAACAGTAGGAGACAGAGATGGTCTGAAGCACCCCCCCCCCCAGAAGGGTTTGTCTTCTTATAAATATCAAGGTTTCTGAAATAATTACACCCATAAATTCCTTGAGCGCTATCAGGACATGTGAACCAAGGAAAACATGTGTGAACAAACATGCAGCTTGAGCTGTAACAGACAAAAACTGCAAACAAACCACAGGCCCATCTAACAGTCAGTTTGTAGACAAAATGCAGCACCTCCGTGGATAGAATCAATCAGCAACAAAAGGAACAGATTCTTTATGCCTGTCCAATGTGGACGAGCTGAAAAAAAATCCTAAAAGAAAAAAGTGCCAATCCATCAGAGCATACGTTGAATTACTCCATTTGTATAAACTTTCTAAAAAGGAAAAACCTATACGGACAGGAAACCATGGAGGCAGTGGGGTGGGTGCTGAAGAGCTGTCACACGATTTGATGTGTTTGGGCATTTGAAACATTATCGGGTATTTGGCAGATGAATGGGTTCTGCAGAAAACATCACACTAGTTTCCTGGAAAACAAAGCAGTAAAAACAGCCAGCAAATAATAACTCAGGTAAACGTGAAAAATGTAACATAAAACAAAAACCTCACAGTACTAACTTAGCCAGCAGAAAACTCAAATGATTAAACCAAAACCAGTGGTAAAAGTATATTGGAAAGACAGGGAAGTTGGGTTTAGAAAAGGTGCAGGTTGAGGAACAAGAGGACCAAGCTGCAAGAACCAGGAGAACGTGGACATCACCAGACGGCCAACACTGAAACCAGGTCGATCATATCCTGTGCAGCCAAAAGCAGAGAAGCTCTATACAGTCAGCAAAACAACACCAGGGGCTGACTGTGGCTCCGATCATGAGCCCCTGACTGCAAAACTCAGACTTAAACTGAAGAAAATAGGGAACGCCACTAGACCATTCAGTATGATCTAAATCAAATTCCTTACAATTACACAATGGACGTGAGAAATAGATTCAAGGTATTAGATCTGATTGATAGAGTGAGTGGCTGATGGATGGAAGTTTGTAACACTGTACAGGAGGCAGTGATCAAAACCATCTCCAAGAAGAAATTCAAAAAGGCAAAATGGTTGTCTGAGGAGACCTCACAAATAGCTGAGAAAAGAAGAGAAGCAAAAGGCAAAGGAGAAAAGGAAAGATATACCCATTTGGATGCAGAGTTCCAAAGAAGAACAAGGAGAGAAAAGAAAGACTTCCTCAGTGATCAGTGCAAAGAAATAGAGAAAAACAATAGAATGGGAAAGACTAGAGATCTCTTCAAGAAAATTAGAGATCCCAGGGAACATTTCATGCAAAGATGGGCACAATAAAGGACAGAAACTGTAGGGACCTAACAGAAGCAGAAGATATTAAGAAGAGGTGGCAAGAATATACAGAAGAACTGTACAAAAAAGAACTTCATGACCCAGATAATCATGATGATATGATCACTCACCTAGAGCCAGACATCCTGGACTGCGAAGTCAAGTGGACCTTAGGGAGCATTACCACAAACAAAGCTAGTGGAGGTGATGGAATTCCAGCTAAGCTATTTCAAATCCTAAAAGATGATGCTGTGAAAGTGCTGCACCCAATATGCCAGCAAATTTGGAAAACTCAGCAGTGGCCACAGGACTGGAAAAGGTCAGTTTTCATTCCATCCCAAAGAAAGGCAATGCCAAAGAATGTTCAAACTACCACACAATTGCACTCACCTCACACGCCAGCAAAGTAATGCTCAAAAGTCTCCAAGCCAGGCTTCAACAGTTTGTGAACCGAGAACATCCAGATGTTCAAGCTGGATTTAGAAAAGGCAGAGGAACCAGAGATCAAATTACCAACATCTGTTGGATCATAGAAAAAGTAAGAGAATTTAAGAAAAATATCTATTTCTCCTTCATTGACTATGCTAAAGACTTTGACTGTGTGGATCACAAGAAACTGTGGAAAACTCTGAAAGAGATGGGAATACCAGATCACCTTACCTGCCTCTTGAGAAATCTGTATGCAAATCAAGAAGCAACAGTTAGAACAGAACATGGAACAACAGGCTGGTCCCAAGTTGGGAAAGGAGTACATCAAGGCTGTATATTGTCACCCTGCTTATTTAACTTATATGCAGAGTACATCATGAGAAATGCTGGGCAGGATAAAGCCCAAGCTGGAATCAAGATTTCCAGGAGAAATATCAGTAACCTCAGATATGCAGATGACAGCACCCTTATGGCAGAAAGCAAAGAGGAACTAAAGAGCCTCTCGGTCAAAGTGAAAAAGGAGAGTGAAAAAGTTGGCTTAAAACTCAACATTCAAAAAACGAAGATCATAGCATCTGGTCCCATCACTTCATGGCATATAGATGGGAAATCAATGGAAACAGTGATAGTTTTTATTTTCTTGGGCTCCAAAATCACTGCAGAAGGTGACTGCAGTCATGAAATTAAAAGACGCTTGCTCCTTGGAAGAAAAGCTACAACCAACCTAGACTGCATATTAAAAAGCAGAGACATCACTTTGCTGATAAAGGTCCATATAGTCAAAGTTATGATTTTTCTAGTAGTCATCTATGGATGTGAGAGCTGGACCATAAAGAAAGCTGAGCGCTGGAGAATTGATGCCTTTGAACTGTGATGTTGGAGAAGACTCTTGAGTCCCTTGGACAGCAAGGAGCTCCAACCAGTCCATCCTAAAGGAGATAAGTTTTGAATATTCATTGGAAGGACTGATGCTGAAGCTCCAATCCTTTGGCCATCTGACACATTGGAAAAGATCCTGGTGCCTGGAAAGGTTGAAGGCAAATGAAGAAGGGGGAGACAGAGGATAAGATGGTTGGATGGCATCATCAGCTCACTGGTCATGAGTTTGAGCAAACTCCAGGAGATGGTAAAGAATAGGGAAGCCTGGCATGCTGCAGTCCATGGGGTCACAAACAGTTGGACAAGACTTAGTGACTGAACAAAAACAAGAGACCAGCAGCTTTAGAAATAGGTAATAAAAAGACATGTGCTTCTGGGGAACAAAACTAGATGATGAGGCTGGGATCTGGGGCAGGATTGTGTTTTCTTATAAACCTTGTAATATTGTTTGACTTTTAAACTATGTTTGTGCTATTTTTGAAATAAAACTATTCTGAAAAGCAAGGGAGTCAAACAAGTAATTACAGTCTACTTCCACCACTATTTCAAAAGTATATTTTAATGCCAAAAAGCGTTGAAAGAACAAAAATTAATTTAGTTCAAAGAAAGATTCACTCTTTTATTTTTCTTATTTGTAATTGTTTTTATTTCTCAATTTGCTGAAGATAAATGAAAATTTCCTTATGGTCTGGAATCAGCACCATCACCAAGGAAAGTGGCCAGTCAGGCTTACATTGTTGGGTAAGCCTTTCAGGAAAGGTCCTCTCTGCCTTTCTTTCTCTTTTTCTGACTCTTACCCAGAATGCAGATATGATGGCTGAAGCATCAACAGCCACAACAGGACTATGAAGCAAACTCCCGATGGAACCCAAACGAGGTGGAGCAGAAGGGGGGCAGAAACCCTGCTATCTGAGGAGGTTGAAGCTTCATCATGGCCAGGCACTGCCCATCTCCAGCCCCCTGGACATTGGGCAAAGCTCTGTTCTGCTTTATTTAAGCTACCAGCATGTTTAGTAGCTGCCTTGTAGGTCCTTGTAGATACAGCTTTGTGGAATCTTCCTTCCGTCCTCACTTTGCAGACACTCCAAAAGTTAATCTATTTCTTCAACAAATATTATGTCCATAGGAGCTGGGCCAGGAAATCAGAGCTAGAATTTGTGACTGTCTGTACAGTAGTCTATTCAGATTACAGAGCCCCCTTGTTGAAGAGTTTCTTTGGATATTGATCAGCCAACACCTTTTTCACACTTCCCGCCCACCACCCTATGTCTGTGCTGAGGCCATGGGCACCCAATCAAATTCCTCTTCCCGGAAAAGCTACTGAGCTAAATACCTCATTGGTTTCTGCCTCCACCAATGAGATGTGAGTATTAAAGGGGATTTCCTGTGGGGCTCCTGGAAGGCAAAACCACACCCAGAGATCCTCTGGCCCTGGCCAGTCAGGCCACTTCTCTGCCAAGGTGACAGCTGCCTGGGGCAGCACGGGGCAGATGGGCACAGCAGTGGGATGAATGGTGCCCCCCGATCCATACCCACACCTTCGTCCTAAACCTGCAAATGGGGCCTTATTTGGAGAGAGAGGTTCTACAGATGTAAGTGACCTGAGGATTTTAGGATGGATTTTAGGAGGATTTTAGGATTTTAGGGCTCACCCCCGATTACCTGCGTGTGCCCCACATCCAACCACAGGGACCAGAGGGGCAGCCCCGGGAAGAGGCAGGTGAGGAGATGTGAACAGGAGACAGGAACCCCAGGGCCCCAGCAGCCAGCAGAGGCAGCAGAGACCCTACTCTGGAGGCCCTGAGGGGAGCACGGATGGGGCACCTCAATCTTGGGCTCCTGGCTCCGGAGCCCCAGAGGATGACTTCCTGCTGCGCTCGGCCGCCCGTCACCCTGGGGTGTCTGCTGTGACAGCAGGACGCCAGCGCCCCTTTCTCACACCTCCCACCGTGGTGTGTTCGCTTCAGCTCAGTCGCTCAGTCGTGTCCGGCTCTGTGACCCCAGGGACCACAGCACGCCAGGGCTCCCTGTCCATCACCAATCCCGGGGCTTACTCAAACGCATGTCCATCGAGTCGGTGATGCCATCCAGCCATCTCATCCTCTGTCGTCCCCTTCTCCTCCTGCCCTCAGTCTTTCCCAGCCTCAGGGTCTTTTCCAATGCGTCAGCTCTTCACATCAGGTGGCCAAAGTATTGGAGCTTCAGCTTCAGCATCAGTCCTTCCAATGAACATGCAGGGTTGATTTCCTTTAGGATGGACTGGCCTGTTGTCCTTGCAGTCCAAGGAACTCTCAAGAGTCTTCTCCACCACCACAGTTAAAAAGCATCAGTTCTTCAGTGCTCAGCTATGCTCAGGGCCTCCCAAGCTGCCAGGCCCCGGTTCCCACACACACTGCCCCCCTGCTCCCCACCTGGGGCTGTGCCCCAGAGACCAGAGGGGACAGGCAGTCCCCGGGCAGGGGTCCGGCCCCCAGGCAGAGGGGCTGCAGGCTGGGACAGCCCCGGGCTGTGGACTCCCAGGTGACTGCTCAGCTCCCCCACCGGCCTCCCCCCAGCTCCGTCTCCCAGACGCCCTCGGGAGCCACGCCCCTGAGTGGCCACGGATGTGTTTTCCCCTCGAGGCTTGCTTCTGAAGCTCATTATTTTTCTCGTGAAAAGTAATCAGTCTGAAACCCGATCCCCTTCCTGAGCTGCAGGTCCTTCGGGCAGCGCGTTCGCTCGCCTGACCCCGCGCCCACGCCGCACAAGGATCTTTGAAAAGGTCGCGTGTCCTTAACTGGGAAGCAGTCCTGAGGGAAGAAAGTGGCATTCTGATATTCTCCTGGAGCGCAGACACGGACAGCAGCACGGAAGGCCAGCAAAGCCGCTTCACGCGGGGCTCCCGGGATTGAACTCACGGGGACCGCGGAGACCTGACCGCTGGGTACGCTGCCCGCTGCCCGGCTCGTGGATGTGGCCCTGGAAGCCTCGGCCATGCCCGGCTCGGTGAGGCCTGAACCGCTGTCACCACCGCGCGGAGCTCCCCGCGACGACAGAGACCGAGGGGCCGCTGCTGATGGCCTGGGAGGTCCCGGCGGGCCGTCCTCCGAATTCCCTGGAGATGTGGACACAGGGGTGGGGGCACTGCATCCAGGGAGCGGGTCTGTAAGACGCCTTGTGCTGTCGCCGCATCCAGACACAGGTGTGACTCGCACTTGGGAGAGGGAGGACCCGGCGTGGATGGACAGACAGACAGCCCCACGGCCCCCTGCATCCCCAGGCTCCCGGCCAGCCAGGCGGAGGCCAGGCCTGCAGACGGGCAGCGAGGCATCCCCCACGTGAGGTTTCTCTGAGCTGGAGCAATGAGGCCCTGTTTCCCGCAGATTGTTTTTTTTTTTTTTTTTCTTGATTAAAAACTGATTTTCTGCCCCGCTCTCAGAATTGCTTTTTATTGCCTTTGGAGGAATAGAGGGAGAGGAATAAAAAAATCTACTGTAAATAATCTTCCTCGGGAAGGAGACTTGAAGAGAAGAAAACCTAATTTGTCTGATTTCTTTTTTCGTGAAATAAGCACACACTTAATGAAAGCGGTTTATGCTGAGTGTATATCACCTTTATGTTCTGAGGAGAACGTGGGGAAACCTTGGTTTTAAACCGTCCCTGGGACCCGCGCAGCGGGGAAGCAAGCCAGCACAGCCCCAGGGACCCCCCTCCACACCAGGCATGGGTGCCCCCCACACATGATGCCCGAAAAGGCAGGTGGCATGCGCTGCGTCACACGTTGGAGAAGGGCATGGCAATCCGCTCCAGCCTTCTGGCCTAGAGAACCCCATGGATAGAGGGGCCTGCTCACCTACAGCCCACGGGGTCACAAAGAGTTGGACCCGACTGAACGACTAACCATAATAATAATAATACACTGTGTCCTGCCTTCTCAAGTCAGAACTGGAGAGTCTGCCCCATAACTGAGATCTGTGGATTAGACCAAGTGGGATCCCCGTTTACTATAAATCCTTTCACTCAAAGGAAACTAACAGGCAGTAAGGTCTCCAGGCCCTGCTCCGGCGCGCCAGCTGAAATGGGAGGTTGTTAAACAGGAGGCGCAGCAGATGGGGGCAGCCCAGGGTGTCCCGGGAGATGCCGGCCGGAGGGAGGGGGCCACCCCTCCCCCAGAGGAGACCCCAGAGCAGGCAGAGCCCTTGTTGTCTGGGGGCAGCAGCTGAGCTGGGCTCAGGGGGCGGGCTGTCTCCGCTGGGAGCCCTGGTACCCACAGACAGGACGTGGGCGGAGAAGAGGGCCCATGGCCACAAGGGCCGGGCGGGGACTGGACGCCCCCAGGGCCATGCGGAGCACCAGCAGCCACTCAGCACTGCACGCTCTGGCCTCATGATATCTCGCCCCCAGACAGCGCTCCGACCCGGGATGGGTGTGCAGGGCGGCCCCACCAGAGCCCGGCCAGAGAGGAGCCCCGCGTGCCTCATCTGGCTCCGAGCTCATCGCTCCACCAGCCTGGCCCTGCAGGTACGGTGGGACAAGGCCGCCCAGACAGAGGGACTCAGAGCGCTTCTCCCGCCGCGGCTGCCGAGCTTCGGAGAGCTGCAGGCACCCACAGGCTTAGGAACAGGCTCAGGGTGCCTGGGGGCGGGGGGATGGGACTGCCTCGCCCCACTCAGCTGGACGCAGCCGGACGCAGGGTGAGGCCCCCGCCCCCGCCCCCAGGAGGAGGGCAGCCTCGGGTCCCGAGGCTGCCAACTGCGGTCAGTGCCACCCTGCGTACCGGCTGCCACGAGTGAACACCGACTGCCCCGAGTCCGGCTGAGCGTGAGGATGACCGACCAGGCCAGGGGTGGGGAGCTGCGCCCACGGCCCCCCCTCAGCCCTGCAGAGACGCCGCCCAGCGTCCCGCCCACACCCCCAAGTCGGAAGGCCGACCACCTACTTGAACTGAGACCCCCGGCAGCACCAACCATGGGCCCACATGTCCTGCAGGGGCCACTGGACCGAGGCCGCTTTGGGCAAACAGTCAGTGCAGCGGTCACAGCGTCGGGTCGGGGCACGGCCTCTGGAAGAGGCTTCTGGCAGCTGGACGACCCGGGCCATTGGTTGGTTTCCCCCTGTAGCTTTGGGGCCCACTTGGCATTTGGGAGAACAGAAGAGAGGCATGGAGCGGGAAAGCCAGAGCTGGAGTGGGGGACGAGAAGGGGGTGCTGAGAGCCCAGGGCCCGGGGTGCTGCCGTCTGCCCCCACCCGGCGACAGCCCAGCAGAGGACCGCGGCCAGAGCCACGACTCCCCGGAGGATGCTGCCACCCGACCCTCTGCTCCAGCCTCCCCGGCCGGTGACTCGGGTGCAGGGAACAACTCCTCCTTCCACCGAAAGAGGAGTGTGTCCGCCCCACGCCCGGCTTGTCCCGGATGCTCCCAGTCGTCCCTGCCACGCTGCTCCTCGGGTTCTGAGTCCAGCTCCATGGCCGGTTCCCGGGGTCACCACCCCCCTCCTGACACAGAGCTGCTTGCTACCTGGTTACCCCACCTGCTCTCTCGAGGGGACTGGTGATCAGAAGGCCAGCATCTAAGCCGAGAAACACAGTGAGTCTCAGAACACAGTCTCACTCTTACTACTTAATAGTAAGTGAAGTAAGGTGACCTCTTCTCCGCTGCCTTGAGTTACAGGAGCCCCAGGGGCCACCAGAAGCTCTTCTCCATTCGGGTTGAGGGTTAGTTGGTTAAGGGGATCCAGTGACCCAGCAAAGCTGCACGCTCAGAAGGAAACAGTCTCAGGGACAGTCTCGGGGGACAGAAGTCAGGGCTCTGCTGGCCCTGAGCATCAGACCACAGACTGGCTTCATCCTCGTGGACAGGTCACCCACAGGGGGCTAACTGGTCACCCACGGTGGACTGGGCACTCTCAGCGGGAGGTCATGGACCTCATGGGCCCTACTCCCTGCCTCCCCAGGGTCCTTCCCCACCCCAGGCTGGCCGTGGAATCTGTTCATTCCAGAGAGCACCTTCACACGTGACCATGTCCAGCAGACAGAGAGGCCCCCCTTTCTAACTGTCTCCTCCTATCACCAAGAGCCCTGAGCAGACCTCCCTCCCCAAGTGGTCAGCACGTGTCACCCGCTCACGCTGGTGGCCGGCAGCTTCTGAAGTGGCTCCCAGTGGCCCTTCCTCCAGGCTGCATGTCCCCCTCGGGGTGTGGGCTGGACCGGTGACACGCAGGGCCTCTTCATCGTGTTGGAGGTCGGGCAGGCTGTCAGGGCGACAGATCACTAAGGCAGCGCTTGGCCAGTCACAGGGCAGGGACTTGGGATTGACCTTGGGGAAGGACAGGCGCATGGCCACGTGGGGGTTTCCCACGAGGGACGCAGTTAGGGAACTGGGAGGAGCCCTGGGAAGCACACTGCAGGGGGTTGACTGTGACCCCCTCAATCGTGCCTGCATCAGACCGTCGTCTGAGCGCCGACCTCTCCTCTGCAAACCAGTGGCATCTCCAGCCAGCACTGACCGTGACCCGTGGGGTTCAGTGAGCCTGGGCCCTGGGGGCAGTGGTACATTGACTGTGCTCTCTGGAGTTCAGTGAGCCTGGGCCCTGGGCGGCAGGGTGGGGGGGCGCAGGGGGGACATCGCTTCCTGGAAAGCAGGGAGGCTGTTTATCTCCTGTCCGGCCCTGGCAGAGCCGTGATTTAATGCATTGTTGGTGATGATGCACTGTGATCAGTCTTTGCCACAAAGCACCACAGTTCCTGTTATTGGCTGGATCCTCCTAAAGCCTCGGAAATGCGGCAATGGATTAAACCGTGGAAAGTGGTCGAGTGACTTGGGTTCTTTTTCTCTGTCAGCTTGCTGGCAGACTCTACTGAAGAATATTTTTCCAATGAAATGCTTATGAAAAACATTTCTGAGGACCATAAAATCAATTGAGTTTAGGAGAGAAAGCTATTGTTCCAGGAAACTTTGCTCGAAACTCGGAATAAAGGGAGGCAAGCAATAAGCAGAGGAAGGAGACAACTAGCCAGCAAAGTACTCTTTCAGCATCGCGTCTGGGCCTGCTGCGTGGTCACACACGTGCGTGTGGGGAAGGTGACACACGTGTGCTGGGTGGTTACACACGTGCGTGTCAGGAAGGTGA
>SNSB01004421.1:1076004-1087720 GCA_012922965.1 Capreolus pygargus | reverse complement strand
ACACACGTGTGTGTCGGGAAGGTGACACATGTGTGCTGTGTGGTCATACACGTGTGTGTCGGGAAGGTGGCACACGTGTGCTGCATGGTCACACACGTGCACGTCGGGAAGGGCCAGCATCACACCCCAGCCAGCTTTCCTCTTTAATCAAATGGTCATTTCAGATGAAGTATTAAACGAGTGTCAAAAGTCAGGGAGTCGTGCAACATGAGGGGTCCCGGAGTCTCAGAAAAGTTAAGTCAAGGGCGAGGCTCATTCTCTGCCTCCCTCTCCCTAGAGCTTCCGGGCTGAGGCTCCCCTTGACTGCGGCCACACAGGTGTGCCCGATTCCTTGTCGGAAAGCTGCCGGCCCCGCAGACATCCCAGGAGGGTTATGTGGGAAGCATGGCCCTAGAGGACCAAGACGGGGAACGCTGGAGCCCAGGAGGAAGGACCTGGCTGGGGCAGCCTGCTCTAAGCTGCTCTGCCCTCCTGCACCCAGGGACGCAGCAGCCCCTCCTGACGAGTTCCGGTTAGGGGATTTGGGGTTCCAACAGGAAAAGGGTGTTCGCATCCCTGTTCTCACAACTGTTCGCCTTCGTGCCACTCCTGGGGGACTGAGACCCCCGCACCTCCCGTTTCCATCCCCAGCCTCGCAAACGCCTGCCGCTGCCCCAACACACCCGGCAGAGAGCGGCCAGGGCCACTTCGCCTTATGAAACCGCGCCGTCCTTGCAGCAGGGCCGTGAGAACAGACACCAGCCCGCCTGTCTCTCGGGTGGTGGCAACGACATTCGCTTTGAGAAACAGAAGCACGTTAGCTCCACAGCTACCACAGAAGGGTATCCTGTAACGTAAAGCAGGTTTCCTTTTACGGATCAGCACAGTATTCCAAGAGTTCACCTCAGCTCCGTCGCTCAGTCGTGTCTGACTCTTTGCGACCCTGTGGACTGCTGCACGCCAGGCTTCCCTGTCCAACACCAACTCCCGGAGTTTGCTCAAACTCATGTCCATTTGTAGATGGTAATGGACATTGTAAAGGTGGCAATGAGACTCTCGGGAGGCTGCAGCCCCGCGTGGCGGCGGGATGTCCCTGCATGGCCCCCACGCCCCCGGGGAAGCTGATGGGGCCGCACAAGGCCTGCTGAGCCCTGCGGTCAGCCTGCGCCCCGTCCCCCACCCTGAACCTGCTGACGCGGTCCCGGGTGGTGGCTGAGGGACGGTGCTTGTCTGCCCAAGCGACCAGGACTCCAGCGGGAGCCAATGCCCCCGGGACTGGGACAGGAGGCACAAGACAAGACCAGAACCCGCTGCTGTGCCTGAAAGTAGGGAGCCCTCCACCACTGCTGCCCCGGGAGGAGGCTCCCGCAGCCAAAACCGGGCTGTTTAGGTCCCGAAAAAGGTGGTGCCAGTGGTAGAGAACCCGCCTGCCAACACAGGAGACATTAGATAGGCGGGTTCAATCCCTGGGTCGGGAAGATCCCCTGGAGGAGGAAATGGCAACCTGCTCCAGTCTTCTTGCCTGGGCAATCCCATGGACAGAGGAGCCCGGTGGGCTACAGTCTATGGGGCCGCAGAGAGCCGGACACGACTGCAGCGACTTAGCACCCTAGCACCAGAGATACTGAAATAGTCACAGCCCTGAATGCGCTTCAACGCCAACAGGCTGGGGCCAGTGGGTCAGACTGGCCGTGAGTGAGGCTTGGAGTGAGTGTACATAAAACTGGTCGGTCAACACCTGTGTCTTCTCTCCAGTCTGTGATCCTCTTTATCTTTGTAACCACTTGCAATTTTCCATAAGAGGTGGTTTTACAATGTGGAGCTGGGACTAGGGGGACCCGGTGCCTTCGCGGTCTCAGCGTGCATGTTCCGCGTTGTTTCAAAGGATGGGCCAAGCCGACCGCCCTGCCCACCAGGGGTCACTGCTGTCTCCCCACCAGAGGGGCAGGCGTGGCCAGCCACATCCACCCTGAGGGTCTGGGGTGGAGGGGGCTGCTGGAGAGCCCCCTGCACTCAGGGGCAGGGTCCCTGCGGCCCTGTGGGAGCAGGAACGGGTGTGGCTTGGCATGGCTCCCTCCAAGGGCAGGCAGTGACCCCAGGCCATCGATGCAGCTGTACAAGCCCGCTCCCTGGCCTCTGACCCACAGAGACTCTGCCAGCCGCTGGCAAGAGGGCCCCACGAGGTCAGTCCACCGTCAACCAGAGGCCAGACAGGAGGAGGCGCCCTGGACAAGGGAGGCATCGGTGGTGAGGGCTGAGACTCGAGCCCCCCACAGCCGTGGTGGAATTCCTCCGCAGACAGCCAGCCACCAGGAGCGGCCAGGCCCCACCAGAGCAGCCTGTGGTCAGCACCAGGATCACCAAGGAGCCTACGCTTTGGGGGGGGGGGGCGATGGGAGGCATCTAACAGAGTTGTAACCCTCGGTCAGAGGCAGGCTGCAAAATGGCAACATCAGACCTGGAAAGCAAATCAGCGGCGAACACACACAACGGGGAAACAAGATCCCGGGGCAGTGAGGCGGGAAGATGGGTATTGATTTCCCGTTGAGCACAGCCTTGCAGCAGCCACGGCCCATAGAGAGACGCCGCCCCGCCATCCAGCAGGACACCTGCCTTGCTGTCAGGACTCACGCTTGAGCCACCTTGCCAGGGGTCGGAGAAGCCCTGGAAACCACGATCGGACTGGACACAGATGGTCTGTTTCTGGGGTTCCTGTGAAAGCACCCCCTCCTGCATAATCCACCTGCTGTCCTCAGGTACTAACCCTGTCCTCCATGAGCTCCTCTGGGCCTGGGCAACTGCAAGCCCAGAGTCGGCTAAAAGGTAGCAACTAACAGATAGATGGTTTTTTAAAGTTTTAGTCCATAGAAGATTTCTCAAAGTTCAGGATCTTTCAGACCACCCTGCCCAACATCCAGTCCAGGAAAAAAAAAAAAAAACCTTTAAGAATTAAAGGAAATCCCAAACTCTATGGATACATTGCAAAATCCTACTGCAGGACACAGAGAACTACAGTTAGTATCCTGTGATAAACCATCATGGGAAGAATACGAAAAGGAATGCATATATAAGTAGAACTGAATCACTTTGCTGCACAGAAGAAAGTAGCACGTTATAAATTAACTGTGCTTCAAATAAATAAAACCAGGGGGGAAAAAGAGAGAGAAAACCAGTTACCTTTTCCCAGTGACCATGAAGACCACGGGACCCAAAATGACAAGTCTCCTCTGCCGGCTGCTGACTCACTCTGATGGTCAGAGAGGCCTGGCATTTGTTTCCAGAGCGTCCATTCTTTTTATTCACATGTGTACTTGGCTGAGACAGATCTTCATGGCCGCATGTCCATAAAGTTGGTGATGCCATCCAACCATCTCATCCTCTGTCATCCCCTTCTCCTCCTGCCTTCAATCCCTCCCAGCATCAGGGTCTTTTCCAATGAGTCAGCTCTTTGCATCAGGTGGCCAAAGTATTAGAGTTTCAGCTTTAGCATCAGTCCCTCCAATTAATATTCAGGACTGATTTTCCTGAATACAAGGACTGATTTCCTTTACGAGTGACTGGTTGGATCTCCTTGCAGTCCAAGGGACTCTCAAGAGTCTTCTCCAACACCACAGTTCAAAAGCATCAATTCTTCAGTGCTCAGCTTTCTTTATAGTCCAGCTCCCACATCAATACGTGACCAATGGGAAAACCATAGCTTTGACTTTATGAACCTTTACCAGCAAAGTATGTGTCTTTTTTAATATACTGTTCAGGTTGGCCATAGCTTATCTTCCAAGGAGCAAGTGTCTTTTAATTTCATGGCTGCAGTCACCATCTGCAGTGATTTTGGAGCCCAAAAAAATAAAGTCTGTCCCTGTTTCCATTGTTTCCCCATCTATTTGCCATGAAGTGATGGGACCGGATGCCATGATCTTCATTTTTTGAATGTTGAGTTTTAAGCCAGCTTTTTCACTCTCCTCTTTCACTTTTATCAAGAGGCTCTTTAGTTCTTCTTCACTTTCTGTGACAAGGGTGGTGTCATCTGCATATCTGAGGTTACTGATATTTCTCCTGTCAATCTTGGTTCCAGCTTATGCTTCATCCAGCCTGGCATTTCCATGATGTACTCTGCATGTAAGTGAAATAGCAGGATGACAATGTACACCCTTGATGTACTCCTTTCCCAGTTTGGAACCAGTCTATTGTCTCATGTCCAGGCACCAAGAGTCAGGGTTATCACCAGGAGGTCGGAGGAGGGTGGGGGTCTGGGACTCCCAAGATCTGTGCAAAGGTCCCCCGAGGCCCTCCAGGGACATGGACATGGCTCAGACATCCTCCTTCATGTGGCCCCTCCCTGACCAGGCACCCACGGGTGGGGCAGGAGCCCAGCCAGGCCATGAGCCTGCTGCTCTGGGGCCAGGGCCCTGGGCAGAACTTCACCATTCAGAGCCCCTGCAGCTTGTCACAAGAGGTTAGGCAGCCTGGAATGCAACGCCACTGGTGACTTTATCTCTGACACTCCCTTAGTGATGGATCATCCTGCAGACAGGATGCTGGGCAGCCAGAAAGGGACAGCCGAGCTGTGCCCATAAGCCAAGACAGGGAGTCCCTGGCGGTGGACGCTGCAGCGGCCTGAGTCACGCTGAGCAGAGAGCAGGCCTGAGGCTGGGAATGGGCCCTTCACCCCAGGCCTCCGGCCACACAGGCTCCAGAGAAACTTCAGAAGATGAGGCCTGTGTCCACGGAGCTTATTTCACCTGCAACGGCAGTGGGGCTTCAACTGTGGTGGCTGCACCTCCTGGAAAGCGGGACTGAAGGAGCAGGGTGTCTGGAGAGGAAGCAGCCACCTCCCCCGGCCAGGGCAAGCTTGGAGGGATGACGGGGACACGGCTCCCGGCAGAGAGAAGACGGCAGTGACCCGCCTCACACCGCATCACGGCACACACACTCCAGACGGACCAACGGCCCCAACGTGAACACCGGGATCATAAAAGCGGAAGAAGGCTGACTGGAAACACGACTTTAAATGTAAAAACCTGGCAAATGAATAAAGGGAAGGTGTCAAAATAGACTATTCCTGTCGACAAAAGACAATAGGCAATATCAAATAGTATTTAATGTTGATAAAGTGTTTATTGAACAATATATAATAGATTAAATATATGAAATAAACATTATTTAATAGCTCTATTTACTAATAATTTTGTAAGATAACAAAAGCTATGGTTTTTCCAGTAGTCATGTATGCTTGCGAGAGTTGGACTGTAAAGAAAGCTGAGCGCAGAAGAATTGATGCTTTCAAACTGTGGTGTTGGAGAAGACTCTTGAGAGTCCCCTGGACTGCAAGAAGATCTAACCAGTTCATCCTAAAGGAAAGCAGTCCTGAATATTCACTGGAAGGACTGCTGCTGAAACTGAAGCTACAATACTATGGCCACCTGATGCAAAGAACTGACTCATTGGAAAAGACCCGGATGCCGGGAAAGATTGAAGACAGGAGCAGAAGGGGATGACAGAGGACGAGATGGTTGGATGGCATCACTGACTCGATGGACATCAATATTAGCAAACTCCAGGAGACAGTAGAGGGCAGAGGAGTCTGGCATGCTGTATATAGTCCATGAGGTCATATGGAGTTGGTCACAATGAGCAACTGAACAAGATAAAAAATACTTATATCCCTTACACTTCAGCTTCCAGGGGATCAGCCTCGAATTTCTGCTCTTTGTGTATTTGGGCTGCTGGTTTAAAATGTTGTTTCATCATTGATTGTTCTTCTATAAGCAATTCAGGGCGGTCAGAACAGCCCTCCGTCCCCCGGTCCTGACGTCCTTGTAACGAGCAGTCAGCGCCGCGGCAGGTCCTCTCCTGGGTTCCACTCCAGACCTCCGTCGCGGCAGCTCCCAACAATGCGGACACTCGGGCAGCCCAAGGCAGAGGTCCCGGCCGTGGAGTCCAGTCCAGACAGTCTGCTTCCCGGTGGAAGGACAGGAGGCCTGGAAATGTTCCCTAGCAGAAGCCTTTCTAAGTGAAGAAACTTTTATGAAAACACCTGATTTTTCGTGACTGTGAAAGTGAGGATGCGGTGAGTGATTTTGATTTTGTCTTTAAAGGCATCATATGTATTTTGCCTTCACTTTGTTTCTCCCCTTTAAGGTGATGCTTCTGCTTTCTCTGAAGTGAAAATTATGATATGTAAGTACATAATAATCTGCAATTACCATTTCATAATTATATCTTACAATTATAGTACAATCACATAATATACAGCTATGTGATAACATTATTAATTTGACTTGCAAAACGGTGAGCGTGCCCCACAGACAGGACAGGTGGGTTGCCGGTGGAAGCAGCCCCAGCAAGCTGCTGGCTGCGGACGGTGGTGGACTTGGGCTCCTGAAGCCTGTCTGCCCGGGTGCGGACTCAGGTGCGGGAGCCTCACCTCTGAGCGGCTGCCGTCCACGCATGCATGGCTCCCAGCCTCTGCGCTGCTGTGACACAGGTCCCCTCTGCTTACATCTCGTGGCCAGAGACAGTCAGAGGCTCACTCCCAACACAAGGTGGCCGGGACGTGCCACCCTGCACTGTGGGCAGCCATCAACTCGGCAGGCAGCGCTGCCCACCACCACTCCGCTCCACAGAGCACGGTGCCCACAAGACGGCCAAGACGGAGCGGCTGGGGGCCAGAGCCATGCAGCGAAGTCACGCCTGTGGTCCAGTCCTGCCTGGACAAGCGTCACCGCCTCCTCACAATGAGCAGAGACAACAGGGCCTGCCACCTCTCAGCTGCGCCGTCAGGGGTCCACGCTGGGATCAGCTGGGAGGGCCTGGTCCAATGGCAGGAGCCCCCGTGGAGTCCTCAGATGCCCCAAAGCCCCCAGCAGAGCTGCTGGGTCCCAGGGGCTGCCAGACTGGGGCAGAGGGGAGGAAGGAGCACAGAGCAAGGCCGCTCCCCAGGCCCCGCAGACGTGCCGGCCCCCGGGGACCACCGACGACCAAGCCAGCCAAGCCTGAGGCCACGCGGTGACGTGGGGGCAGTGGCCAGCTGTGGGGAAGGAGAGTCCCCATTCCAGGGATACACCGAGGCCAGGAAGGGCCCATCGGGGCACCCTGTGTCCCCCAAATGCACGAGGCCCCCTCTCAGCTGGAAACAGGGTGACCGCACACAGAAGTACACACGAGGTCGGCAGGGCGGGCCCCGGTCCGGTGTGACCCATGTCCTTATGAAGGGACACGTGGACAGAGAGACAGACATGCGTGGGGCCACACGCATGTGGCCACAGCCACAGGGTCCTGGAGAGGGGCCAGCCCGCGGGGAGGCCGCACGCCGGGCTTGGTCCCGGAGCGCCGCCTCTGGAGCCATGAGAGAGGACACGGCTGGGGGTGAGGCCGCCCGCTTACGCGGTCCCAGGCCCCGCGTCCCTCCCCAGGGTGGGCCTGGACCCGAGTGGAGTCGGCTCCAGGCAGAGCGTGGCCCATGTGAGACCCCGGGTCCTGGTCCCGTCTGCTCCAGAGCATCTGGGTCTCTGTTAAGAAGAGCGCTTCGTGCTCACTTTCAAACAGAAAATGAAAAGGTTGCTAAATGTATAAGTAATTTTAACTGAGTCATTGATATGGATACTTTTAAAGTAAAACAGTAAGTATTTCTGCGGCCCTTTGAAGTCGGCAGGCTCTTTGCCTCCCTCGGGTTATTTTACAGCCATTAAGAATGTGTTCCTTTTATCTGGGGCCTTCAATTAATTGGAT
The DNA here is from genome assembly GCA_012922965.1 of Capreolus pygargus. NCBI lineage: Eukaryota > Metazoa > Chordata > Mammalia > Artiodactyla > Cervidae > Capreolus > Capreolus pygargus. The sequence goes on along the minus strand of SNSB01004421.1, from coordinate 1,080,013 downwards.
TTCAAAAAATACTCTGAAATGACTTTTCTTCATATAAAAACCAGCTAAGTCCTGGAGGACTTTCCCAGATGATTTACTGCCACAGTAATTGAAAGCCAGCAGTTACACTGGTCACCTCTGGGGAGCCACCAGCTACACTGGGGTCTGACGGGGGATCTGCAGGGGTCCCCGGACGCGGCGGGGACGGGGGGACCACCTTCGGACGGCGGCACACCTCCCGAGTCACCCCAGACGGGGACATACCGGCTCTCCCAGGACGGGGACACGCGAGGAGGTGTGCGCACTCCTCCACCGCAGACCTGCTGAGCGCAGAGCACCCTGGGGCCTGGGGTGAAGCCTCCCACAGACCACCGGACCCCGAAACCCTCTGGGAGGGAGAGGAGAGGCGGGGGCACCCGGGCAGCAGGTGGGGGCCACAGCGCCGTGTCCCCTCCCTGCACCCGCTCCGCATCTACCCGCTAACCTGTGCACAGGCCGCCAGGTACCCAGCCGCCTTCTGCCTGAGCAAGTATTCTGCTTGGAGGCTGCAGGAGAGTGGCGCGGGGGGACTGGGGGGCCCCGGCTCTTCTCCCACCTGGGAGCACACTCCTTCTCTGGGCAAATTCTAGGCAGACACCCAGGGAGGCTCCTCGCTGAAGGGTCTCACCCCTGTACTGTTTGGGGAGGTCCCCTACACGAACACAAGCTCACCCACAAGGGTTAGGTTTCCATTTCTTTCCACCCTGCTTTCTCTCCTCTTTTCTATGTGAAGGGCTTCAGAACAATATTCAAATTCCAGGGCAAAGGTGCATACTGTTACTCTCCTCCAAGATTTACAGTAACGTCCTCTCCTTTGGACGTCTGTTCCAGGCCAGGGCATTGGCGATTCAAGGCTGGGCCTGAGAACACATTGCGTGTAAGCACACCAACCACAGACGTGGTGTGGGTTGCTGGCTTTTCACTGCTCACGGGAGAAATCTCCCTAAAACCTGCTGACGCACCTCGGCGTTACACACGCGTGCTGAAAGCAGGGAGAAAACAGAACACGCGTGCCCACTTCTGCTGTCGCGGTTTCCTTCCCACCCCGAGAGGAAGGGAGGTGAGACGCCGGCTCGATGCTCCAGGCCCGCCTGGCCCCTCAAGGTCCCCCCAGGCAGGGGCCAGGCCACACAGGTCCCTGGCCTAATCCGGACACCATGCTGCTCTGAAACAAGGAAACCCTCTCACGCTGTGCTGGAAGCCATCCCGAGCTGGGAGCTGAACTTCAAAAGGGAAAGGAAGCGAGAAAGGTTCCCCTGCAGCTCCCGGGCCAGAGGGAAACAGGCTCCCCAGAGGACCCTTTGCAAAGATGAAGGAGGCTGCTTGCTGCGGCCCTGAGACCTGGGTCCCACTAAACAGCTCAGTCGGGCCAGGGAGCATGACGGAGGCCTGGCCTCTTCCAAGAACAGCAGCGTCCCTGGGACACCCAGGCCCGGGAGTCTCTCCGAGGCCGTCCTCACTCAGGACCAGTCCCTTCAGCATCCTCTCAGGGCCGGTGAGAGCCTCTTGCCCTTCCTGCGTCCTCGGGGAGCGGGGGCCATGGATGCCTGGACCCCCGGGTGATGGCAGGCACCAGGAGCAGTGTGGGAGCTGGCCTCGTCAGCGCCAGCTCGGGCTCTCAACCCCCAAATGCCTCTGCAAGTCACAGCAAGGTTCAGGCGAGGGGGAGGATACAGGCAGGGCCAGGCCCCGGGGGCACGGAGACTTTTGTTTCAGATTGCACTCTGGCTCTGCCAACAGGAAAAACAAAGGAGGGATTGAAAGGTGTTCCTTGGGGAGCCAGGACTGACCAGAGGTGGGGGCACAGAGGCAGGCAGCTCGCGCCAGGCGGTGGGGGGGGGGGGGGGGGGGGGGGGTGGACTGCAGCCCTCCCAAGGAGCCCAGGCTGCCTGCTCACTTTCCAGAAGGACCACTCCATTGCGGAAGAGATACCTTGCCAGCTAGGGCTGTTTCATCATTTCCTCAGAGCCAGGAGGGCCTGGCAGTGTGGCGGGAGGGCTGGGGCAGCTCCCTGCCCAAGCCCAGAGGCTAGAAGACAGAGGGTGGCCACTGAGGCTTCCAGCCCTCGGTCAGGGGCCAAGCCAGGTCGGAGCTGACAGCATCCAGATGACGGTCTCTGGGCGAGTCCAGGGAAGGGAGGCCCTCACTCCCAAGGAATGACTCCCGGTGGTGCCGCCTCTGGACAGCTGGAGTGGCCAGGGCTACAGAGACCCTGCAGGAACAGAGCCTCCCCGGCTGCCCAGGCTCCCTGGCGCAGTGGCGTGTTGTTGCTAAAGGGGCCCTGGTGAATGTGAATTGAGTTTATCACCCAATCAAGGTTGTAAACACAAGCTTGCCTTGCTCATCTTCAGCTATGAAAAGAATCTTAGTCCAGGTAAGCCCTCTCTGGAAGAGGTGGCCGCCTGTCTTGTCGGCCAGGCGAAGCCCAGAGCATCCAGCACGGCAGGAGGCAGGGGCCAAAGAAACAGCACAGCCGCAGGCAAACCCCGCCCCTCCCCAGGGTGCAACGTGCTGCCCCCCATCTCCTTCCCGCTGGACATCCCCTCCCGGAACACTTCCATCAGCCCAGGGCAGAGGGACAGGGAGGTGCCCCCAGGGAGGCAGCCTGGAGGAGGCCCAGCCTCCTGTTACAGAGCAGCCCCGAGGCCAGAGCTGATCCCCTCCCCCACAGAAGCCACTGGAAGCACCAGGCCCAGGAAGCTGGGGGGTGGGGGCCACTGGCCCCGTCCTCTCCCAGAGGAAGCCCTGCCAGCCCAGCGCAACAGCCCTGGACACAAAGTCGCCCCAGCCTGGAGCACTACCCTCCACCAGTGAAGCCTGGCAGACACTCGTGGCCTTTACAACTGCTGCAGAAAAGGGGTGGGCTGGCAGCAAGTAACTTTTATGGCATTCTCCAAGTCAGCAAGCCTCAACCATCACAGGCTGGCCAGGAATCACAGCAGAAACCAGTTCAGGGTCCTCTGAAGTGGAAGCGAGGAGGATCTGAGGGGGTTGGGGGTGGGCTGAGGGAGGGTCAGGGGTCAGGGTAGACGGGACCTGCGCCCACCACACCGGCCTGCCCGCCCAGCCGCAGGGGGCAGAAGCCACAGACTGTCCACACGGAAATGAGCTCGAGGCCAGAGGCCCAGGCTGGCAGGGCTCCGGAAGGCCTGATAAAGCCCTCCTAGCGGGAGGCCTAGTCCCGGGCAGGTCACAGATTCGCTGGCCCCGAAGCAGTCCCTGTCGCCTGAATGCACCCAGATCCACCTGCCCAAGACCCCTGCCCACAGCCTGGCTCCCGCCCAGCCCAGGGCCCGCGCTGCCCTGCGAGTCCCATCCGGGGGCCCAGCGGGGACATAGGGGGGAAGTGGGCCCCCCAGGGTGAAGGGGCAGCATGGGGGAGAGGAGAGAGGCAGGAGAGACAGAGGCCAGGACCCCCGCCCCCTCCAAGGAGTACTCGGCCTTCAGCACCCGGGCGCTCCCTTGGATCCCCAGCGCCGGGATACTGAGGCCAAGAGAGGCCTGGGGAGTGTGGACTAGCGAGAGAGGGGCCCGGTGGAGGGGGGAGACCCTGGGGACCTTTCCACGAGCGGCTCCGGAGACCTCAAGCAGCAAAGCCTGGCGCGGGGAGGGCCTTCTGAAGGCCCGAGAGGACCCCGAGGCCTCCTTGAGCGCTTGACCCGATCGAGGCCCTCCTTTTCCGGCCGGAGGGTCCTCTCGAACCGGGGCGCCCCCGCCCCCCACCCCGCCACCGGCCGGGGGCGCCCCTCATCCCTGCCCCCGCCCCCCGCGCGCCCCGCGAGCCCCGGTCGCCCCGCGCCCGCCGGGCAGAGGGGAAAAGTCGGCGAGCGCGCGGCGCCCGCGGGGGAAAGCGTTAATGGGCGGCCGGGTGGGAGCCGCGCGCTCGCTCGCCCACGTCACGCCGGTGCGGGCTCGGCTGACGACCGCGGCGCCTGGGGACGCCGGCGCGCTCCGCTCGCTCGCCAGGTGCTCCGCCTGGAAATGTCTCCAT
>SNSB01004421.1:1050005-1063342 GCA_012922965.1 Capreolus pygargus | reverse complement strand
AGTGGGGCTGGAGGGGGGCTAGTGTCCAGGCCAGGCCCCCACAGGAGCAGTGCCCGTTTTAACCAGGGACAGGACACAAGTGGGGTGGAGGCTGAGCCCGCAACACCGGGGGCCAGACTGGGGAGGGGCTCGTGTCTAGACCCCTGCTGCCTGCCCCTGGGGCCCCGAAACCCCCAGGTTGCTCTGGCAGGGCTGGTGCAGGCTGCCTGCTTGGATCTGAGAGGCTCCTGGCTTGCTTGGGTGCAGTCTGGAGGAAAATATCCAGTAATCCACCAGATGAAGGCAGCAGAAGGAAAGGTCGTCTCCTGTGATGATCTCACATCCCGCAGGGCCCTAGCGGGACCCGTCAGGGAAGAATCCAGTGTCAGGGAGATTCACAGATGAACCAGGAGAATTAGGAGCTTTTCTGGGATTAGACAAACGGGAGGGGACCTGCATATGCATACACACATGCTCACACGTGAGTACACAGGTTCACACACATGGTATGCACACTCACACACATGCCCACAGGCACACCCAGGGCTGTGGAGGCTCCCGCGGTCGCAGGCTGCTCAGGCCTGTGGAGCCTGGCATCGCCCTAGACACACACTCCTGGGGCCCCAACCCCCACTCTCCTGCCCAAGAGTTGCCATGAGGCCCCCAGACCCTGACTCGGGTCACTGGACCGCACCCATCCCCTGGGGGCTGCCATTCATTGTCAGACAGCAGACGGGACTTGATTAGTGAGTCTGATGATGGAGACTTAGCCTGGACCATCAGCTGAGGTTCAGAGCATCAACCTGAGCAGTGACCAGCTTCCCCGCAGTGCTCGGGCGGGGCAGGAGCCTTGTTTACGTCAGCCAAGCAAGTGGGTCCCTGCATCCCTGATGGTGGCTTCTGGCGTCCTGGGCCAGGGACAGACCCTCCTGGGGCTACACAAGTGTATGCATTGTCCTGGGTCCTCAGAGTCCACTCCGGGGACGGGGGCTCACCTCTGCTTCTGCCACTCTGTGGTCTCGAGTGGACATTCCTGTCTGTCCTCGAGGGTGAGACCCAGCTTCTGGGTGTCTCTGCGAACACACAGTCCTGGAGGGCCAGGTGGACACCGAAGACTGGGAAGGCCTCCAAATGTACGGGTCACCCTGACCTCCCCAGATGGAACTAGTGGAAAAGAACCTGCCTGCTAAGGCAGGAGACATAAAAGACGTGGGTTTGATCCTTGGGTCAGGAAGACCCCCTGAAGAAAGAAATTACAACCCTCTCCAGTATTCTTGCCTGGAGAATCCCATGGACAGAGGAGCCTGGTGGGCTACAGGCCATGGGGTCGAAGAGTTAGACATGACTGGAGCGCCTTGGCACACACACTGACCTTCCTACTTGGCACTCAGGTAGGGAAAATCGGTTGTGTGCAGTTAGATGTTGGAGACCGCCTGGCCACCGGGGTGGGAGGCCTGCCCCAGTGAGCCAGGGAGAGCAAGGGCACGGGCACCGGCCAGCCTGCAGAGGATGGGGACAGACTTGTGCCTGGCAGGCCTGCCCGCGGGGCCCAGGAAAGTTCCCAGCCCTGGCAGGCAGGGCCTCTGGCCTCAGGGACGTTTCTCCTCTGTTTGCAGAGTTGGCTGTTGCTGGGATGCGGTGGCAGGAGGGGGCTGGGGTGTGAGGGTGCCACCCAAGTCAGCACCCAAGGTCAGCACAGAGGCCAAGTGAGCCCGGGATACAGACGGCTCGCCACCTGCTCGGGGCTGCAGGGGCTCAGCGTGGAAAGGGGGTGAGGGCTCCCATTTTTCACCTTCTTGACGATAACCCAGTGCCCAGCTCCCCGCACCAGGGGACTCCCCGGCTGAGCCTCAGGGGACCGGGAGGCCCAGCCACCCTCCAGGCAGGGCTGTGTCCCCGGAGCCCAGGGTCTGCAGTGAGCCCACGGCCGGCCTTCTGGGAGAAGACAAGGCAGCCTCCCCGTGAGCCAGGTCCTTCCTCTTATCTTGGCTCCTGAACCGCTCTGCACCAACAGTGCCTGCGGCAGGGGGGTGGGCTGACGGGGGTTATCAGCGAAGTTGCAGCTTTTCACCCATTTCTGTTGTTCACCAACAAGGGGCAGCTGCAGGGGCGCTGAGAAGGGTGACGTGTGGTGTCCGTGTGTGCAGCTGTCTAGCTGTGCTTCCGGAAGCCAGAGACCATTCATTTTATTCTTCTAGTTTCAAGTACAAAATAAATTATTGTCCATGACATCGAGGGCTTCCGTGGTGGCTCAGTTGGTAAAGACTCCACCTGCAATGCAGGAGACTCCGGTTCGATTCCTGGGTCGGGAAGATCCGCTGGAGAAGGGGTAGGCTTCCCACTCCAGTATCCTTGGGCTTCCCTTGTGGCTCAGCTGGTAAAGAATCTGCCTGCAGTGCAGGAGACCTGGGTTTGATCCCTAGGTTGGGAAGATCCCCTGGAGGATGGCATGACAACCCACTCCAGTATTCTGACCTGGAGAATCCCATGGACTGTATATAGTCCATGAGGTTGCAAAGAGTCAGACACTGATGAGCGACTTTCACTTCTTTCCCTTTCTGGTGGCTCAGCTGGTAAAGAATCCGCCTGCCAATGCGGGAGACCTGGGTTCGACCTCTGGGTCAGGAAGATCCCCTGGAGGAGGGCATGGCACCCACTCCAGTATTCTTGCCTGGAGAATCCCGTGGACAGAGAAGCCTGGTGGGCTACAGGCCACGGGGTCGCAGAGAGTCAGACACGACTGAGTGACTGACACACATGGAGAAAAGCACCTACAGGCTCTCTCATCACACCGCTGCTCTTGGACATTGTTTCTGCTTTTATTTTGCACACTTGCCTGACTTCTCACTCAAGCCAGAAGACAAGAAGTGACCATAGCAGAGAAGTGGAGCCCCCCAACCCAGACCTGCCACCAGAATGGGCCCTGGGCCCGGGCAGCACCGGTGACCAGGACCATCCGAGGCCCGGGGCCCCCTCATTAAGGCTGCTCTGGAAGGGGACGGAATAACGCGCTCCCTGTGAAGTGGCAGCCGCAGTTCGCTGCCCCAGACGCCACCCTCCCAGGATCTCAGCTTAGCAGGTGAGTGAGGGTGGGGCCGGGGGCTGCCAGACCTGGGCGCTGTGTACGGCCAACAGTCACCGCCACTCAGGGCCACAGAGCCCCAGCCTGTGTGCAAGGCCGACCAGCTGTCACCTTGCCCAGCACACGGGGCCCAGCTGGGGCATCAGGCCTCTTCCAGGGTGTTGGGGTCTTAGAACAGACAGGTCCTTGTCAGAACAAGGCTTTGTCCAAACCGACGGGCCGGGCTATGTTACACCTGGAGGGTCTTCTGTGTGCACGACCCTGGGGAAGCAGGAAGAAGCAGAGAGCAGCCTCGTGCTGGGGGAGCCCAAGCCCCTGCCCACCCAGCCTGCACGGGGCACCGCTGTTCGCACCCACGGGCCCCTGAAGGGTCCAGGTGAGCATGCTCCCAGGAGGGTGGGAAGGCAGAAAGGAAGCCTGGCAGCGGGGAGAGACAGGAGGGTGGGACAGCCTACAAGTCAGGGCTGGGCCATGGAGGGGAGGTCTGCAGCGTCCAGGCTGATGGGGGGACACCAGCAGCTCCCGCCTTTGTGGCAGCGTGCTCTCCACCTAATAACCGTCCGGGGCCTCCTCCTCTGGGGACAGGAGTCCAGGCAGAGTCCCGATCTGATGAAGGGCACCCTCCTGCCGTGGGAAACGGAGCGCTGGCGGTTGGTTTTCGCTCAAGGTAACAAAGCAACTGCTGGCTATCGGCCGCGGTCATCTGCAGCCTGGTGCCTGCGAAGGGGTGGCTCTGCTGGCCCGCGGGCTGTGTGCTCTCTGGAGCACGGGGACTGGACCCTGGGGACCCCCAGGCCCCGCATTCCCTGCCCGGAGCTCCTAAGGGCCTGGAGCATCTGCACTGGCCCAAAAGCCCTTATCACCAGTGGCAGAAAGGTCACAATTCCTGGAAACCAGAGACAAGGCCTGGGCCCGCCGCAGGGGAGCGAGCTCCAGGCGCAGCTGGACTCAGCCCCGCGCAGCCTCTGACATGAAAGGCATGGCGCTGGGAGGGGCCAGGAGGGCAGAAGACGGCAGGACGGGGCTGGAGGCCCCAGCACCCCAGGTGTTTCTCCTCCCTCCCTTGTGGACCCCCTCCTTCCCAAAAGAACCTGTGTCCCTTATCACTTGCCGTGACTGGGAAACCCGGAACCCGCCTCAAATCCTGGGGGTGCCCAGGATCAAGGGCACGCTTGAGCCAGTGGGGACAGCTGTGCAGCCAGGGAGAGCTGTCACTGGGGAGCACGCCCTACGGGCCCCAAGGGCGCCAGGCCGGGCTGGCAGGAGCGCAGCGAGGTTCAGGGCGCATTTCCAGGGGCGGCTGCCTGATGCTGTGTCCTGAACGCCTGGCATCGGTTCAAGAGACCGAGAGCCGCTCCAGGTTGTGACCTGCCGATGGAAACGTGGGCGGGGTGGAGGCTGGTGTGAAATGACATCAGAGCACTGGCAGGAAAGAACCCCAGCGCCAAGAGAGCCAGAAACAGCCCAGGAGAGGATTTACTGTGCAGTTCACCCTCCAGCCGGAGAACCTCCTTCCGAGATGTGTCAAGAGCCACGGACAGTGAGAGCCCCGTTCCCCCAGCTCCCTCCAGGCTGCTCCCTGCAGGCCACCAGTGACCAGAGGCAGGCACCTCAGCCAGGCCCCACCCCACGGGGTTGGGTCCCAGAGGGGCCGGCATCAGGGGCCACTCTTGGCCACAAGGAACAGGGCTGACGTGGGACCCAGGTGGGTAGCAGGCCTGCCCAAACCCGTCTGGCCCAGAGAGATCCTTGATGATATCAGTGAATCTCAGCGTTCCTAGGACTCAGACACCCACCAACTCAAATTTTCCTTAACTTTTATAATAAAAGGGACAGTACCAGACATTTCTACTGCAAATCTACCCCCAGCCTTCCCAAAAGGGACCTTGCAGGGGCCATTCCAGGGAGGACACATCCAGGCCTCCGGGGGACTTCTAGGCAGTTGGTCAGTGAAACGTGAAACGAAGAAAAAGTGAAAATGTTAGTCCGTCAGTTTGCGACCCCATGGACTGGAGCCCTCCAGGCTCCTCTCTCCGTGGGATTCTCCAGGCCCGAATACTGGAGTGGCTGTTCTCTTCTGCAGGGGATCTTTCCGACCCAGGGATTGAACCCGCATCTCCTGCATTGCAGGAGGGTTCTTTACCATCTGAGCCACCAGGACAGAGGGCAGAATTGACACCGACTCCTGGGAACCCGGGACACACGGGGGGCAGTGGGGGACATTGGACTGGGCAGTGCGGGGGTGGTGGGGGCAGTGGGCTCTCGTGAGCACTGAGACTCCCCCTCACTTGCTGCCCCCATCCCCACTGACAGCTCACCAGCTCTGCCAAGGACAGTCGGCCCGAAGCCCCCCGGAGTGGTCAGACTGCCCGTGACCCTGCCCACACGACCTCCCTGAGAGGCGTCTGTGATGGAAGCACTGCCCCCCAAACGCCCCCGGCCCCACCCTCGTCCCTTCCCATTCCTGGCCGAGGGGCGGGCTCAGCGGTGACCCACGTCCAGCAGTGACGTCCAGCCCTGGGCAGCGGCCATCCCTCCTGTCTCGGCTGGTCACTGCGGACGCCTCTGCTGAGAGCCAGGAGGACACGGGGCGTCCAAGACAAGAAAACTCACGTGTGATGCCCTCCCTCGGAGCAGAATCTGCGCAGAGTTTACCAGCTGTTTTTTTATGCGCATCTTTGCAATTCTCCTTGGTGGTCAGGAAAATTGACCCTGGAAAGGCAGCAGAGGTGGGCGGTCTCCCAGGACTCGCCCGCCCGTCAGGCTTGCCGCCCTCTCTGCTCTCCCCAGGGGGAGGCGGGAATGAGACACAGTGCATCCTCTGGGCTCCTCGCGCCCGGTCAGCAGGCAGACCCAGCTACCCTCTCCCCCGTAGCAGGCCCCCTCCCGCTGTCCAGGGTCAGGAGGAGCCCCAAGTGACTGCATCTCCTCCCATGGGAATCCCACGGCGTCTGCCTGACCCTGACCTTCACCGCGGCCCCTGCCAAGGCCCAGCAGCCTGGCCGCCTGGGCGTGCGGTGGGGCCAGCCCCATGGGCTCTTCAGGACACCGAGGTGGCCCTGATGGCCCGAGCGGTGTTAGAATCCAGCGGTGGTGCTTCTGACTTACTTTCTTGAGCAGCCGGTGTGGTTTCAGGACTTCGGGCAGAACAGGCTACCTGAAGACGTGATGCCTCGGGTGGGGGTGCCAGACAGGGTCCATGGTGGCCATCTTCCTGCCCTCGGGGGGCCGTGGACCCAGGGCGCCGCTGGGGGAGGGCTCCTGCAGCGGCCCCCGCGTGTCCCGCGCCAGGGAAAGGTCGAGTCACTTGGTCACCTGGGTTCCCTCTAGGTCTCCAGGAGGCTCTGCCTGCAGCATGTCTTCAGGGGCGTTGGCTGACCTGACCTGACTGCCTTCCCGAGGGTCCCTGCAGCCAGCCAAGGCCTCTGTCCACCACCCCGGGATCCCTGGGCCGCCTTCTTCTCGGGCACCCTGCACATCCTCCTTGCCTCCGCACCTTGGGGATGGTGCCGCTCTGAGGACTCCTGTCCATGACACCCCTGGCAGACAGGGGCTCCCCACTACACCCCCACTCCTTGCACCCGCCCAATCCCCCCTACATAGAGGGACCCCGCCCACCCCCCCCTACATAGAGGGACTCCACCCACGCCCCCTCCCATAGAGGGCCCGCTCCCACTCCCCCCTGCACACTGAGGGACCCCGCCCTCCCAGCAGTGCTCCTCCCCACCCCGTGGCGCTCCAGCTCTGAGCCACCCTCTCTGCCTCCTGGGGCTGCTCTGGGCGCAGATGTCCGGTCTGGGTCCCTGAAGGCTGAGGCGGCTTGCAGAGTCTGTCCCTGGGCAGGAGCCTCACAGACAGGCCACAGGCCGGGTGGGGCAGGGAGGGGGCAGGAGGAGAAACTGGGCGGAAGGGAAGCGCCAGCAGGCGCCTGTCAGTGCCCACCCGCGGTCTTCCAGCTGGCAGCCTGTGCGACCCTGTGGACTGATGCACCCAGAACCCCCACCCCCGCGGGGGTGGAAGGAGGGAAGGAGCCCTTCCCAAGCAGACATCCAGCCTCCTGTGAGGGTGTCCGCACTGGCCTGGGATCCCCTGCCAGGGAGGTGCCCACAGAGGGACACAGGCAACTTGAGAGGGCACCCAAGAGGCGCCCACCCACCTCCCGCGCCGGGTTCCCCAGGTGTGGAGTGAGCATCACCACCTGCAGACACCGCGCGGCCCCCGCAGCCCCGCGCCCTCCACAGGCACTGGGGTGAGCTGGTGACTCCAGGACACCAGCTCCGGCGGGGGGAGGCTCTCCATGCACCTGCTGGAAACCCAGGGACACACAGGGGCTCCTCCCTCCTGAGGGGCCAGTGCTGCTCCTTCCAGCAGATGGGCTCCCCACTTCGCTGTTCTCTGGCTTCCCTGTGGATCAGCTGCTGCAGAATCCACCTGCAATGCAGGAGACCTGTGTTCGAGCCCTGAGTCAGGAAGGTCCCCTGGAGGAAGGAAAGGCTACCCACTCCAGTATTCTGGCCTGGAGAATTCCAGGTACAGTCCATAGGGTCACAAAGAGTCAGACACGACTGAGTGACTCTCACTTCACTTCACTCCCAGCAGATAAGCCGAAACCCTCACCCTAGCCTCGGCTCGCCCTTCCCTCCCACCCAACCCCAGATGTGCGGGCGTCTGCTGACTTTCACGGGGACAGCAAGCCTTGGGAGGCGTCTGTGCACCACTATAAATTCGAACTGGAAGGTCCCAGGTCCCACGTGTCCCGCCCGTGAGGATGAGCTCGGTGGACCGCTGGGCCCAGCGCTGCAGGGCGGGTGGACCCTCTGGACCGCGATGGGCACTCAGGGTGGACACACCTACAGAGCCTGCAATGCCATGGCGTCATCTCCCTGGGAGCAGGGCCAGGGCGACGTCGAGGGCACAGCTGTCCTGAGCAGGTGCTGTGGCCCCACGGAAAAGGGGGTGCGCTGCTCGGGACCAGCTTGGGCGGGGCTCACTCTCAGAGAGTCAGCTGGCCCTGGGGGCAGGGACTGAAGTCTCCCCCAGCCGTCTTCTGAGGGGTCTAGAACCTTCCTTTCAGGTGGGATGGGGCCGTGGGTCCTGTCCGTCCCAAGGCCCTGGGCACTGTCGTCCTGAGCCCCTCCGCTCCGAGGAGGTGGCTGCCCAACCGTGCAGGGGGGCCCTGGTCTGGGTGCAAGCCTGAGAGGACCATGTGAGTTAGCCCCTCAGGACGGCCCCCCCAAGGGCCCTGATAGGAGCCCCCAGGGTCCCCTCATTCCTGCGTCCGGGGTCCTCGGAGCCCTGGGCTGGGGGATGCGGACGCAGGTCCTTCCAGGCGCCCTGAAGATGGCAAGGCACGGACGGGGGCAGCAACTCCGCCCGGGAGATGTCTCACGGAGCCGGACCTCGCAGCCCTGCTCCTCGCTTGTGTCTTATCATGAGAATTCCAGCTTAACGAGACAGCCTTAGATAAACAGGGAGCCACAGCGGGTGATTTGTCTTTTTTTTCCCTTCCTTTCTGAAGAAGTCTTTCTGTCTCAGGAACTGTTTTCACGAGAGTCGTGTTTATGTCAGAAGGAAGTAAACGTGACCCCACACTCCCAGCTTTTCATCTCTCCTGAGCCTCCCCTCACCCCAGTGCAGGTCGTCCACCTTGCCAGAGGGTTCTGTTCCAAGGCCCACCCCATCTGTCCACGGCACTCGGCTCAGAACCCTGTCCTCTAAGAATCTGAAGTGCCTTCCCTTCCCCGCCCAGAGGATGCGCATGGCCCAAGCAGCATTTCTAATTTGAACTTTGCTATATAATTATGGTGTGAAACATATAATTTTTCCCTTTATTTTCCCCCTCTCAGTTACGGCATATTTTATTACATAAATAAATTACACATCCCGTACTTCACACCGTGCAGCCCGCACACCAATTAAACCTGAGGTTGACACAGCCCAAGCACAATTACGTGTAATCTGCAGAGGGAAATGGCCGTTTATTTCCTCTGCACTAATAGTACCGTTTAGCTACACGCTGGCGCTGAGTCTGGGCGGGGGCCCTGCAGGAGCGATTTATGGGCTCCGAGCGGGAGGGCATGGCTTCATGCCCCAGGGGCTGGGGTGCCACACACACACACACAGGACCAGGGACCTGATACAGCTGCCCCGCAGACCCGAGGGCGAACTCTGCAGGGCTGGGTGTGCATGCAGAGGGGAGGCAGCCCCCGTGCTTTCCGGGGGGGGGGGCTGAGCCCACCCTGCAGACCCCGAGCAGCTGGCTGAGGGCGGCCACCAGCGTGTCCTGCAGAGCAAGACGGGGCTGCCCCTCGCCTCATCTCAAGGCATCTCACAGGTGCAGAGAAGGTGCTTCTCCTCACAGCTGCACACACCCTCCACCCCAACTCCTTCCCCTGCCAGGACACCCTCTGGGACAGCTTCACCGGAGACCCGACATGGAGGAAGAGGGGCCTCCGCAAGCTCTGATTAAATCCCGGGCAGACTGGCCAGTGGCCCCCAGGGCCGAGGAGTCAGAGGCTCGGACTCTCAGGCAGTGGGAAGGTCCGTCCACAGTGCACAATCAGACGTCCCGAGCACCCTCGGAAGAAGGCAGCCTGCTTCCCTCAGGCCAGCCTGCACCGCAGTCACACACGACCCACTCGGCGACACGATGCGCGGCCCAGCCCAGTCGCCTGCAGCCCGCACGGTCAGGTCGCCCCCGTGGCCCGCCGAGGGTGTCAGCCTTCCCTCGGTGCTCCTCTTCCGGAGAAGCACGCCCCGCACCTCGGGGCCGCAGTGAGCGTCTCGGGGTCCTGCGAAGGCTGCCTCCACCGCCAGACACCGCCGTCACTGCGAAGGCCCACTTTCACCCAGCTGCCCTTTGAGAAGGAGATTCCCAGTCACTCGCCTCTCACTTGACCAGAATGTGCCCAACAAGGTGTTTGGGGGCTGACCCAGGTGGGTGGGCGAGGTCTGGGCAGCGCCTGCCTTCAGGCAGACCTCCGTGGTCAGCCCTGCTTCTCGCCCAGGCCAGCAGGAGGCCCTGCCCATTCCCCAGCTCCCCATCTGGAGCCCCCAATACACCCCACTCGCCAAGGACTACCCCGATGCTCGGCCCAGGCCAGGCCCCATGCCAGCCCTTCAGGCCACAAGCAGGCACGTGTCGGCCAACCAGCAGTCACTCTGGGCATTGTCCTCTCCTGCGACTCCTGCATCTTGGGGACGGGGCCCCTGTCCATCGGGGCCTTGAGCCTGGCGGAAGCTGTCCAGAGCTGAATCACACTTTCCAGCCGGGCCGTGGGTCAGACTTGAAGCCGGCGGCAGCGTGGGGTCCACAACAGCCATGGCCACGTGGGGGCCCAGGCCGTGGTGTGAGGACTGCTCGCCCCCAGGGCTCAGCCCGCCAGAGGACCAGCTGATGGTGGGAGGCACTCAGGGTGCCCACTCGCCCTCAGGGTGAGGGAGGCGGACCATCCTGGAAGGTGGAGGCAGGAACCCAGCGGAGGTCCAGCCCCCGAGCCCCCACTCACCAAGGGGGATGAGGAAATGTGCTGGGTGCAGCCCTCCTGACTCCTCAGAGACCCCAGAGCAGGGTCCCCAGAATGTAGGAGGAGGCTCCCTTGGCCTCGCGGCAGGGGCGGTGGGGAGACAGGATGAATGAGTGTAGCCCCTCAGTTGTCCCAGTGGGCTTGCGTGTCCCTGGGTCTGCCCCCACCAGGCCCCTGGGCGGCAGGGTGGTCCTCACCTCCGGAGGACCCTAGCTTCCACATGGAGGCATCGCTGTGTGCATGTCTGGGTGTGGGTGCCGTGCTGGGTCCCAGCCGTGCCGGGTTCCAGCTGTGCCGAGTTGGCGGGCCTGAGTCCTGGAGACAGCCTATTCTTGATCAACTTAAAGGGAAAATAAGTGTGCTGGCCCCCATCCCGTGCCTGGAGCCACCCCCGGGGAACTCCATGTGGAAACCAGAGGAACGGATTTTATGTCCTGAACCACCCAGAGAAGGGAGAGGGGGGCTGCTGTGGGCACCCCTCCTGTGAGGACGCTCGGGGCCCCAGGGCCGGCCTGCAAGGAACCACGTCTCCCACGGGAAGCCTCAGAGGCAGAGGTAAACATGAGAGATGAGAGGAAACACAAACTCATTTGCTGAGTGAAAGAGGCCCCTCCGAGTGGGCACCACGCTGCAGAGCCCACCTGGTGACACCGGGAGATGGCACAGCCACAGAGGCAGCGACGGGGCAGGGGCTGCTGTGGAGCCAGGGACGGGCAGAGAGAGGGGCGCACAGCGACTCCAGTCCAGTGCAGTCCAGTTCAGTGCAGTCCAGTCCAGTGCAGTCCAGTGCAGTCCAGTGCAGTCCAGTCCAGTCCCGTCCAGTTCAGTGCAGTCCAGTCCAGTCCAGTCCAGTGCAGTGCAGTCCAGTGCAGTCCAGTCCAGTGCAGTGCAGTCCAGTCCAGTCCCGTCCAGTTCAGTGCAGTCCAGTGCAGTCCAGTCCAGTCCAGTCCAGTTCAGTGCAGTCCAGTCCAGTGCAGTCCAGTTCAGTGCAGTCCAGTCCAGTTCAGTCCAGTTCAGTGCAGTCCAGTGTAGTCCAGTTCAGTGCAGTCCAGTTCAGTCCAGTCCAGTCCAGTCCAGTCTCTCAGTCATGTCTGACTCTGCGACCCCATGGACCACAGCATGCCAGGCCTCCCTGTCCATCACCAACTCCCAGAGTTTACTCAAACTCATGTCCATCGAGTCGGTGATGTCATCCAGCCATCTCATCCTCTGTTGTCCCCTCACCTCCTGCCCCCAACCCCTCCCAGCATCAGGGTCTTTTCCAATGAGTCAACTCTTCGCATCAGGTGGCCAAAGGATTGGAGCTTCAGCTTCAGCATCAGTCCTTCCAATGAACACCCAGGATTGATCTTAAGGATGGACTGGTTGGATCTCCTTACAGTCCCAGGGACTCTCAAGAGTCTTCTCCAAAACCACGGTTCAAAAGCATCCATTCTTTTGGACTTGAGACAGTGACAGCACTCTGTGTGACGCTGTGACTGGGCCTTGAGTCTCTACACATTAGTCCAGACCCGTGGAAGGAACAGCAGGAATGGGCCTGGTGTGAACTCTGACTCGGCATCCTGTCGGTGTTGGCTCAGCAGTGGTGATGCTGATCCCACCCCAGGGCCGGTGACGCGACAGAGAAATGGGGGCAGGGCCGCAGGTGGACGCTGCACCTCCTGCCCATTTTACCTGAAAATCTAAAACTTCTTTAAAAATAGTCTATCAGTTTTTCTTTTTTTAGTAAAAAGAAAGGAGGAATAAGGTAACGTCATCTGATAGAACCCACACTCTCGTTCCTCCTCCTGTACTGAAGCCCATTAAAATTACCTTTTATTAGATAATGTGTCCCCAGCGGCCCAAGGAGGCCCAGAGGCAGCTGAGCCAGGTGCGGGGAGGGAGAGGCCTGCAGGCCCGGACAGGCTGCTGGGGGCTCGCATTCCTGTGCCTGCATCGAGGGCCTTCACGGCTTGGTTCAGGCTGGGCTGGCTGGGAACTAACTCCCAGCCGCTGGGGCCTGGCCCTCCCTTCTCCGGGGTCGGCGGGGTGGGCAGGCCTTCAGAAGAGGCGGCGGGGCGCCCATCACCCCCCTAGGGTCACCAGAGCCTCTGGAATGCGCCAGATGGCTGCTGAGGGCCCCCGGCGCGGGTGCCCCAGCGCGTGCCTCCGAGGTCAGGCTCCGCTCCGGACGCTGACGGCTGTCATCTGGCAGCCGCTGGCTCTTGTCTGCAGCAGGCCATGGCCGCGGGGAGGGCCCCCGAATGCCACAGTGGCAGGGGTCAGACGCGACAGCGGGAGGTGAAGAAAGCTGACCTCGCCGACACGTCCGGCCTTCCAGCTGTCACTGCCGGCACGTCGGAGGCCGAGGGTGAGCGGGCAGAGACGCAGGTCCGGGCAGCTCAGAGCTCCCAAGGCCGGTTTCCCGCCCCCGCCCCCGCCCCCACCACATCCACTTGAGACCCCAGGAAGGCTGAGCGCCAGCCCGCAGAAAGTGGGTGGTGTGCATGCATGCACACGTGTGCGTGTGTGCTCGTGTGTGTGTGTGCATGGCGGAGCCTGCTCCCTAAGGAGCCGCGTGGCGAGCCTCTCTGTAAATACTGCAGCCAGCGGGCTGATGCTGACTGGTTCCGCCCCGCTCACCGAGGCGGCCTTCGGGGGCCTCAGGAGGAAAGAGCCAGGCCCGCACAGCGGTGACACGCACGTGCCCGTGAGCACCGGGCGAACCACACGCCACAAAGAGCGCCTGGAGCGCCAGGCGCGGAGAAGCC
>SNSB01004421.1:993918-1040005 GCA_012922965.1 Capreolus pygargus | reverse complement strand
AGCCTATTCATTTGGCTCCACTTTGTGGATTTGAAAAGCTACTCTTTCCTCCCAGGGGTCAGAGTTCCCCCCCAACCATCCCCCTCCAACCCTGTGTCAGGAATGTAACGAGCTGGGAGCTAAAGCCCCGAGGGGCCCCCACGACACTGTAGCCTTGGCTCCAGTGTCTCCTCGGGAAAGCAGAAGACAGGCCAGGGGCCAGGCAAGGGGCCACAGCCACTGAGCCTGCCTGTGTGTACGGGGCCCTCTGATGCTCTGGACAGTGAGCCGGGTCATGGGTCGGGGGGCAAAGTCTGGACGTGTCTGTGTCAGAGCAGAGGGTGAGGGACAAGGCAGGCTCGGTTAGCACAGAGGCCTGGTCCAAGGCCGTCCCCAGGAGGGCCACTGCCCCCATGCCTGCTGGGCTGCACGGGGAGCGTGGGCCCCCCTCATCCAGACAGGCACAGCTAGGCTCTGCCACAGCATGGGGGCCCCTGAGAGCCTAATCACGGGGAATTCGGGGCGGCATGAGTGAGCGTGGCAAAGGCACCCGTGCTTCCCCGATTCGCGCTTGGCTGCGGCAGGACACAGCGAGCCCCTCTGGCTCAGCCAGGTGTGCAGGTGCCTGCTGAGTCACCCAGCCGAGTCTGCCTCTCTGGGGCCCCTGGCCTGTGGCCTGCCAGGCTCCTCTGTCAGTGAGGCCCTCCAGGCAGGAGCACTGCACGGGGCTGCCATGCCCTCCTCCTGCTGTGACCTCCAGGCCACTCCTGCTTCCCTCAGGTTTGAGGCTGAGCAGGCCGGGGTGGCTCCCACCAGGCTTGCCTCCGTGGCCCCCCAGGTAGCTCCTGCCGGTCCCCGCTGGGTGGACGTGGGCCTGGGCCAGCAGACGCGTCCACCTGTGCCGAGCGGCTGGCTGGGGGGGGGCTTCTGTTGGCCGCCTGCCGTCGGGGTCAGAGTGGGTTTCAGGCCCCTGCCCGTCAGTCAGCAGCTTCACTCCACAGTCATCAGAGACAAACCAGGACAGCTGTGCACAGTCCACAGTCAGGGGAGCCAGCGGTCACTCCCTGGAAATAATCAGAAAACCATGATTCATTCCTGTGGGGCTTTTGTACTGGCCAAAACAACACCTCTTTCTGCAGAATTTACTATGTTCTTGAAATTTTTCAGCTAATTTCACTCTCAGGTTGAAGAAAACAAATTGCAAATCATAGGAGAAACCTTTCAATACAGTAGTTGTTTTTTTTTCATTGTTGTTTGGTTAAAAATAAGAATCCTGGAAATCCAGACTATGAAGGGAAGTTTATGAGGAAACAACCACCATCCCTCTGGCACAAAATTCTATTCTTACATAACATTGGAATTTAATTAATAGCTATTTTTGTTAAGGCCAAAAAAATATCTACCACAGTATATGTTGTATTAACCCTAAAGTCTGGGTAGAAACCAATTGCTATGTTTACAGACTAAAAGGGTCTAGAGAAAAATTATGTTTACCGAGAACTGTGCTTTAAGAAATAAAAATCTGGAATACGGTGATTTTTCTTCTTCTAAGCAACAAAAAATATTTCATCAAAAGATGACAGTGGGATTTGCAGGCGTCTGATCCTTCATCCGGGGATTTTCAAGGGAGACCCATTGCTGGGCATCAGGATGCAGGCAGGACCTCGTGTGGCCGGTTAAGCAGGAAGCTGGTCATCGAGGCACAGGCGGCCACAGCACACCCAGCCCCCAGGCAGCATCCAGTTAACCACTGTGGAAACAGTAAATCAGCCCGCACTCTGGAGACCAGCTCCGCTCCCCGCCCTCCACAAAGTCGCCACAGGCAGGTTTGAAGAAAGTGCCTGCAAGTGTAGTTGAGCTTGAAAGAAAAGAAAAACAGTATACAAATAAATAAGACTCACAGAACATGCCTAATTTTATTTTTAGGTGTGACATTTCACCTCGGGTTTTATCAGCAGTGGGATTTCCTGGTACAAAGCTCTCATCCAATTTTCTGTGGGACTGTCGTGGGGTGGGCTGCCTGTGGAACCACGTCTGAGCCTTGAGGACACAGCCAGGATGGGTCCTGGTGTCCTTGAACGGACTACGTGCACCTCCACTCTGCCCATGGGTGGCATCGGTCACCCTGGCCAGGGAGGGAAGGGGCGCCCCGGGGGAGGGCCTCCAGATTCGTCCTCCATGGGCCTTCCCAGCAGGCCTGTGGGCCTTCTCTCAGGCTGGACAAGGAGAGCCAGAGCCTTGTTTGGAGGCACAGGCGGGTTTCCTCCTCAGACCCTGTGGTGGGGTCCCCACAGCTCTGAGCAGCCCCCCACCGGCCTCCACTCCAGCTGAGAGGGTCAGGGACCATGATTCCGTTATTCACACACCAAGCGCCCCACCCGGCCGGGTCCACGCACCTCCTGTGACAGTGCTATAGTATCTGAGAAAGCAGCTCGCCTGCCCTCATTTTTAATGATGTAACAAAATCTCATCTTTAATTACCTGAACAAAAAGGCTTCAAGTCCATCAGCTCGCCTCTCAGGGCGAGGTATCAGCGTGCAGTTTCAGAACCAATTACCCGTGTTTCCTCTTTACTTCTTGCAAATGTGACCTTTTGCTGGGATCCGAGCGTGCGTCTCCTGCTGCGAGTGGGTAATGTCGGTGCCTGCCCGTCGCCCACATCAGGACAGCGGTTCATCCCCATCGCCTCCGATGGCTGCAGGACCAACGGGCGTCGGGAACCCGGGGCCGCAACGAGAGGACCGGGAGGGGCCGCGGGGCCTTCTGAAGAGGAAGCTGGATGCCTGGCACGGATGGAGGGCCCCGGCACCGTCCTGGGTAGCCCAGCCTGTGGGCGCTGAGTCACGGCATCCACCACGCCAGGTGGGCAGGTGGCGGGCTGCAGACTGGGCAGCTGAGGTGAAACGCCAGGCCGGAAGGTGGCGGGTGGCAACCTAGGCGGCTCACAGCTCTCGGGGCTCTGGGCCAGCTCAGGGCCGTTGCCCGTGGACCAGGAACCCCAGAGGACAGGGCCTGGGGCTGAGCCAGCGGGGATCCCGCAACACGGAGGCAGGCACCTGTCCCCTCCTGCCCTGGTGGCTTCCCCTCCTGCCAAGGCTCCTGGGCGCTGGCTCGAGGGCTCGTGGGCTTGAGGGCCATCATGGGGGGGGAGGCTGTGTGAGTGGCTGGCCTGGCACCTTTGGGAGAAGTCTGGATGGTGAAGGCAGGAGGGGCCACCGGCTCCACTCGGCCAGGAAAGTCCAGGGCAGGGATGAGGCCTGCCCCGAGGACAGGACGGAGGGCAGGGCCTGGGGCTGCGGAAGGGCCTGCAGAGTGAGCACTGCTCACGCCAGGCCGCAGACGGCGCCAGGCCGCCCGGGGTTGCTGCAGAGCCTGGGTCCTCAGACGTCCGCCCCCCTCTCCCCCGGCCCTGCGCACTA
This sequence comes from Capreolus pygargus, assembly GCA_012922965.1. Taxonomy (NCBI): domain Eukaryota; kingdom Metazoa; phylum Chordata; class Mammalia; order Artiodactyla; family Cervidae; genus Capreolus; species Capreolus pygargus. Next base: position 1,036,607 of record SNSB01004421.1, on the reverse strand, counting down.
CGCAGAAGGAAGGGAAGGGCCACCACTGGGGACCCCCGCTCTGAGTCAGCAGGCACTGACCGCTGGGGCTCCCAACTCCAGAGGCCAGGGGACCCCGGATTCTGTGTCATCATCCCCTCCCACCCATGGAAGGACGATCAAGGCCAGCAGGCTGCCGCCCCCTCACCCACCACCCACCTGGGGCCTCCAGGTGCTGGAGGATGGGGGAGGAGCCATGGATGCCTGTTGGCCTCGGGGACCCGGAAGAAGGCTCAGGTGAGCCCAGCCAGGTGAGCCCAGCCCCCGCGGCCCCTCAGACCCCCACGCTGGTCAGGCTGGGATGGCAGCTCCTTCATCTGCCCTCCTCTGAAGACAGTTCTGGGCAGGGAGGCCTATGGGACCCCCAAGTCCCCAGATTCGTCCAGGCAGAGCTGGGGGAACACCATTTCAGGATGAGCTGCCTCCCCACTAGCCGGGAGCCCTGGGCAGCAACTCCAGGGGCCCTGCGTCCCCCCCGTGTCCAAGGCAGCCTTCCGACCACAGAGCCTGAAGGACATGAACATGGGGGGCCAGGCATGGCTGAAGGGGCCAGCTTCCTCGCCCAGAGCCTCCCTCCCAGGGCAAGAGAGCCAAGAGCTGGGCCCACGCGGGACAGTCTTCCAGGGCCGGCCCCCACAAGCCCCAGCCCCACAGCAGGTGTTGTTGGGGATCTCTGGTGGCCGCTGTCGCAGACACGGGCGGACTCTCCCGGGAGGCCCTCACCAAACAGGGGCCCCAGTGCTTGGACCAAGCTGGGCGGGGTCCTGCCTGCTCCCCTGTCAGGAGAGGCTGGCGGCGTGGGCGGGGGCGGCTGTGTGTCCCCTCTCCGCAGTGACCTGCAGAAAGTCGTCCTGCAGAGTGGCTGCCAGGCCGCCAGGAAGAGGCAGAGGAGCTGCCCGGGGCAAGGCGGGTCCCCACGAGCCTGGTGGTGAAGCTCGGGGAACTGCCTGCTGCTCTTAGCGCACCCTCAGGGCCCGGGGGCAGCAGGACCCCGCGCCACCCCCACCCTGAGAGCCCCGGCAGGCCGGCTGGGCCTCAGCTCCAGGCTGTGAGCGCGGGGGTCTTGGCACCCGTCCCCCTGTGGCCTCTGTCCTCAGGGATGGCCGGGCCTTCCTGTGTCCCTCTCTGTGTCCCTCTCTGTGTCCACGTCCTGATCTCGTCTTCCTACAGGGACCTGGTCTGTGGGATCAGAGCCACCCGAGGGCCTCGCTGTCCCTGAATCCGGAGCCCCTTCCCAAAGTTCCGAGGTTCAGACACCTGCACACGAGTCTGGGGGCCACAGTCCAGCCCACAGCCGAGGCCAGCACGGAGCCCAGGTGATGCTGGAGCCCACCATCTGGCCTCCGAGCTCCGAGAGAGGACAGGGCCCCCCGTTCACAGCACGACCAGGGGCTCGTGTGAACAGTGAATCGGAACAGGTCGGGGGCGCTGACACCCGTCCCAGACCAGACCAGAGACAGCAAGCTCTGCACAGCTCCGCTTTGCTCTTAGGGATTTGGTTTAAGCCTTCGCAACCCCAGCTTTTAGATGATTGTATTTCTTTTTGCCCATGCAGCGCAGCTGGGAGGGGGCCCCAGATGGCTGTGGGGTGGGTTGGGGGCATCCCAGCCTGCCTCCCCGCACGGCCCCTCTGAGGGGCCCCAGGCGGCCTGGCTGCCCCTCTGTGAGCAGTGGTGATGGGAGGCCCCGCCAATAGCAGCTCCTCCCCTGCCCAGCGCTGATGGAGGAGGCGACCCTACGGCCAGCAGATCCAGGGCCCAGGGGCAGGACGCACGGAGGGGAGGTCAGTGCCTGCAGCTGCGCTCAGGGCAGGAACAGGGCCAGCAGCCAGTCCCCACAGCCGGGATGGCACCGACCACAGGCCCGAGACGGACACACCTCCTCCGTCAGAGCTGGGGCCAGGCCGGGAGGCACAGACGCCTGTGGGGCTGCCTCCCCCGCCAGGCGTGCCCCCAGGACCACGAGGCCACCCCTCAGGAGGGCGTGCTGGGGCCCGGGAGCTCCTCCAGGACGTGGGGAAGGGACGGGCAGCACAGACGGGAGGGCCCGGGGCAGGAGGCAGGCTTGGAGAGGCCCTCACCGCTGACCCTTTCCAGAACCACTCGCTCCTGCTGTGTCCGTGTGGCCGAGCCCACAGAAGGCCCCTGGTCCACACCCGCCCGCCACAGACCCACCCGGGACCCCTTCCTGCCACCCCAGGGAGCAGCGAAGCCCCTGCCTGAGCCGCACTAGAGGAGATTGTTTCTGGAATTTTTAGCTGGACCCGGAGTGCGTTTTAGCCCAGGAAACTGCTTCTGAGTGGGTTCCATGCGAAGTCACTGAGACAGCCCCGCTGACCCCGCGGGTCTCCCGCTCCTCTCAGCAAACTTGCAAATGCGAGCCACAAACCACTGACTCAGGCAAACAAACTTTTCTAGTCAACCATTGGCAGGGCGCCGCCTCCGGGGCACGTGACGGCCATTCCAGCCCCAGAACAAGCTCCAGTTATTAACAGAGGGGCCATCGGTCACTCTGAGGACACAGACATGCATGCAGAGAGAAATAAAACTAAATCAGCAGGAGCGTCAGCAAGACCCGCGATGCTAATAAGGCGCCTCCCGCCCGTCGGGGGAGAGGCCCAGCGTGATTGAAACAAGCCTCATCTCTGCAAACAGGCCGTTAGCGCCCACATGAGCGTCCAGAACTTCCCAGGGACACAGGAACACCAGGCGACCCCCAGCCCTGAGCCCCCATGACGATTCTCACGGAAAGTCCAGTTTCCAAGGTTCATGGGGGAAGGAAGACGGGGAACAGACGGTTCTGGGGATGTCGGTGCGAGTGATGAGGACGCACTGGGCCAGTCTCCTGGGGGTGGGGGGTGACTCCCTGGGCTGCGGGGAGACGGCGCACATGTGAGGCCAACCCATCCATCCACTCAGCTCGGGGCCACAAGCTTGAGAAGGGGGGTGGGTTCTGGATCCTTCGGGAGGAGCAGGGGAGACAGATGGGGGGAGATGGTCCCAGCCGCCCCAGGGGCCCCCACCCTGTCCTGGGAGAGGCCCAGCCCACACCCGTCTTCAGGCCAGTGTCCTGCGCTGCAGGAGCCGCTCAGATCCTGCCACACCCTTGTCTGAAGGCCCTGGAGGCCAGGCCCAAGGTCGACTCCCCTGGCCTGGCCTGCATCAGCCGTAGGGGGGCGCCCAGCTGGCCTTTCTACTGGATGGCACAGAGGAAGAATCAACCATTTCCCAGGTGCCTAGTTCCTCCCAGCTCCAGCTCCTCCAACGGGCCAGGTGGGGGTGAGGCGGAGCCGTGCCTTCAACTCCTCTCTGCCTCCCATGTAGCTTCTCAGCCACCCACCCCCACCGTGCATCGATTCCCCGCCCTGCCCGGAATCCTCAGGTGGGCTGGGGTCTCCCTGGGACACCACCTTGGAATAAAGTATTTAAAGCCTGCCCCCCACCCCTCCTGACCATGGGCTGGCCAGCCTGCTGCTGCAGGAGAGCACTTTAGCAGGAAAGCGGCCCAAACGGGTGCAGGCAGGGTGCCATCCAGAGCACAGGCTCAGGGCTAGGGTGTCCATCCCCCCCCCGAGAGAACACCCTGGGTTAACCTACAGCTGGGCACCCCAGACACAGCTGGGGCAGGAAGACAGCCCCCCAGGCCCTGCCCGCCATGGGCCCAAACACTAATCGACAGACAGACATCCGCTGCTTGCAGCCGCTGCACTTGGGAGTGTCTTACCCAGCATCACTGTGGGAACTGATAGCTGGCATGCCAGCCCCTTTGCCACAGAAGACACGGGCTCAGCTCACCCCCCAGCAGGGACCGAGGAAGGAATGGGAAACAGCACTCAGGGCTGGAAAGCCACGGGCATGGACACTGGTCCCAGCCGGGCGTGGAAACTCGGGCTCACTGGGCCTCACCTGCCTCTGAACTGGCCTCCCGACGTGAAATTCCACCCAGGTGTCCCCATGTGCACGCAGACCCGGCCACAGCAGGTGGAGGGTCCAGCATGAAGCAGATTAACTCAAAACACGCACCAGATCCATGAAATCACAGCAAAGTGTTTCAGGGAACACAGCATAACCTCTGTTATAGTAATATTCACATCAAATAAGTCAGCGCTTTGCTAATGAGTCACCAATGAGCCCCTTAGTGAGAACGGCTGAGATCTTAGCAGCCTGCGTTTGGCTGAAGCCGTGGGCGCTGTGAGACTCGTAAGACACATCAGCCCCCAGGGTCTGTGCGCGTGCCACACGGGGCCTTTCATCCCCACGAGGGACCGTCATCCATGTGCTTCCTGCGTTGGTCGTTAAGAACATCATGGAGCAAAACGGCATTTCCTACGCAGCACAGGGAAACCCCACCGTCACTCTGCGTTCAGAGGGCAGGCCTAGCCCTCCTGCTGTGAGGAAAGCAGGCCACGCTGTGGGAGGTCAGCTGTCACGCTCAGCGATGGAAAGCGTCTGCTTCTCCTGAGTTTCTGCCGCATCACCTGGATGTCTGTGGCTGCACAGACAGTCACGTAGGATACAGTGGGCACATGTGCAGGGGACACAGGTTCCACCCCTGGTCGGGAAAGATCCCACGCGCCGCAGGGCAACCACGCCCCGGGCACTAGGCCTGCGGAAGGTACTGGACTCGAGCCAGCGCCCTGCAGGTAGGGGGCCCCGCTCGCCGCAGCTGCAGACAGCCCGCACTCATCAATGAGCACCAGCGCGGGCAAAAGAGGGGAGCCATAGGCCCACAGTGTCGCATGAACTGAGACCTAAATGCACAGACAATGACGCTCCACTTCTTTCAGGTGTGCGTGCATAGTCAAAGCCACATGGAGCACTTCAGAATGAGTGAGTGCTAGTCGCTCAGTCCTGTCCCACTCCTTCCGACCCCACGGGCTGTAGCCCGCCAGGCTCCTCTGTCCAGGGGATTCTCCAGGCGAGAACACTGGAACGGGTTGCCATTGCCTTCTCCAGGGGATCTTCCTGACCCAGGGATCGAGCCTGGGTCTCCCTCATTGCAGGCGGATCCTTTAGAATGGGTTCTCCCTAAAGGAAGGGTGATAGGAAAATGACAGTAGGGTGGGGATGAAGGAGAGTATGATGATAAAATGAACATGATTAAATAAAGTGAGAAAAGGGCCTGATTGGGATAAAAAGAAAGAACATGTCCGCTTTCCTGTTCGACACACACCATGTCATCCTCACCATCACTGGCTCCTTCTCCAGGGCCTTATAGATGTTAACTCACTCAGGAAATTGAGAAAGGCCACTATTCTTAACTGAACAAAACAAAAGCTCCGGAAGAGGCCAGGCCAGCGGGGGAAGAGATTCCCAGGGAATCTTTCCAAGGATTTCAGGAGCGAGGGTGTCAAAGGCGTTCACAGTGTCAGCTGTGGGAGGGACGCCATGCACATAACCGCGGCTCAGGGACCATTGGCGTGTGAGTGTGTGTGTGTGTGAGAGCATGTGTGTGCATGTGTGTGTGTGCGCGGGGGTGTGTGCGCACATGTGTGTGCAAGTGTGTGCAGGTGTGTGTGTGCACACACTCATGTGTATGTGAGCATGCGTGTGAGCATGTCTATGAGTGTGTGTGCATGTGTGTGAGCATGGGCGCATGTGTCTGCATGTGTGTGCATGTGTGTGGGCATGTGTGTGAGCTTGTGTGTATGCACATGTGTGCATGTGTGTGTGTGTGAGCATGGGTATGCGTGTATGTGAGCATGTGCAAGCATGTGTGTGAGCATGCATAGGCATGTGTGTGCATGTGTATGCACATGTGTGAGTGTGTGTGCGTGTATGTGTGGGGGCATGTGTGTGAGCGTGCATGTGTGTGGGCACGTGTGTGGGCGTGTGTGTAGTGTGTGTGTGCACATGTGTGAGCATGTATGTGTGTGTGCGTGCATGAGCACGCCTGTGCTGTGCAAGACAGAGACAGAGTGACAGGGAGAGAGAAAATTGAAACAAGCCCTTCAAGCTGGCAAAGACTGTCCTAAATAAAATATTTACCGTATTTACACTCTGGCTCCTCAGGCGTCAGCCCCAGGCCCATGGGGGCAAACAGGGCGGCGCGGGCCTCACAGCTGGCTGCCTGGCGGGGCCCACTGGCAAGAAGACCGTGGCTGAGGCTGGGGGCCAGGAGGAGCCCCAGGGTGGGGGCCGCACCAGCTGGGCCCTTGCTCTGTGACTCCAAGCCCAGCAGAGGTTCTCTTGGAGCTGTTTCCTCCTTTGAAAAATTAAGATATTTAGCTAAGAGGCACGTCTTATTGTTGTTTGGTTGTTCAGTCATATCTGACTCTTTGTGACTCCATGGACGGCAGAACACCAGCGTTCCCTGTCCTTCACTATCTCCTGGAACTTGCTCAAATTCATGTTCACTGAGTCAGTGATGCCATCCAACATCTCATCCTCTGTTGTCCCCTTCTGCTCCTGCCCTGAATCTTTCCCAGCATCAGGGTCTTTTCCAAACAGTCAGATCCTTGCATCAGGTGGCCAAAGTATTGGAGTTTCAACATCAGTCCTTCCAATGAACACCCAGGACTGCTCTCCTTGAGGATGGACTGGTTGGATCTCCTTGCAGTCCAAGGGACTCTCAAGAGTCTTCTCCAACAACACAGTTCAAAAGCATCAGTTCTTCAGTGCTCAACTTTCTTTATGGTCCAACTCTCACATCCACACATGACTACTGGAAAAAACCACAGCTTTGACTAGATGGACCTTTGTCAGCAAAGTAATATCTCTGCTTTTTAATATGTTGTCTAGGTTTGTCATGTCTAGATTCATAGAAGATCTTTAGAAAAGTCACATTTGGAGAGAACTTAAGAAATATATTGATAATAAAAATGAGAAGGGATGTGGTTTGAGTTTTCAGAAAGCCAGTGGCCATAGTGGGAAGTGTTTGATTGTTGTGGGTTTTGTGGGAACTCAGTAAAACAAAAAGTTATTAACTAGTAACTAAGATGTAATGGCGCCAAGAAAGTGCGTGAACTTCACATCCGAGTTCAGAGCACAGCCCACGTCTGCCAGCGTGGGAGTCAGGGACCCTGCCCCAGCCTCCCCACGTCAGAACCTCCCGGCTTCAGCCCACAGGCCCCATCTCTCCTCCGTAAAGACTCCTCAGTGAATCATCCATCAGAGAAGGGGGTGGATACCGGGACTCTGGTCCAGAGGCTTCCCTGGACAGCACAGGAGGGGAGGGGGCATCCACATTCAGGCTGGGGCGCCCGTGGGGAGGCACCGTGCCCTCAGAGGGGTACCCAGGCCTCGAGCAGAGATGCATGGAGAAAATAATGAAAATACGTCCAGCTCATTTGTATCAATGTTAAGTCTCCAGTGGCAGCTGGATGACAAGGATGTTGTAACTGGGGTCCACTTAACAAGGAATACAGAGGGGTTAGTGGCCCCCAAGAGGCTGGAAGATCCCCCGTTTAAATCAACCTGCGAGGCATTGGCCCCGGACATGCTTCAGAACAGCTTCAGCACTGTCTGGTCCAGGGTGAAGGTGGAAGGATGTAGGGCTGCCCGGCTTCCTCTCTGATCTCCGGGCTTCAGGAACAGCTCTGAGCTGGCAGCTTCCTCAGCCCTGCAGGGTGGACCCCAGACGGGCGGGCAGCAGAAGTCAGGCAGGGACATCCACAGATGGCCCGGGGATGCTCTCCAGGTGGAGGACCCTCCTCTGAGCGTGTCCAGGCCCTCGCGAGACATGTGGGGCAGGGCTGGGTAAGAAGCAACCCCGGAGCAGCATCGTGGTTGCGGGGGTGGTGGTGTGCGAAGCCATTAGGGAGGGCAGGAGACCCAGGCTGAGCCCACATCCACCACACTCATAGCGCACGCACACACACATGCACACAAGCACACACGTGCCCACATACACACATGCGCACACGCATGCACATGCACACACAGCCACACTCATGGCGTGTGTGTGCACACACACGTGCATACACACACACACATGCACATGTGTACGCACACATGCACATGCGCACGCGCGCACACACACACACAGCACAGAACGCCCACCCAGCCTCTCGCCTGCAGGAAACAAACGGAGGCCAACGCACCCACCCAGGGGCTACATGGATACTGTATAAAGGCGACCACTGTTTAAAACAACCAACCCTGTAACCCAGAAAAGCAGGTCTTACTTCTTGCCAGCGCTCGGAATAGTGCTAAAATGAGCAACACTACCCAGTGCCAGGCAGGCTGAGAGGAGTGCTGATTTGCGAGATGGTCTTGGGGAGACCTTGAGGATGCCCTAAAGTCGGCTCACTGCACAGGTGCTTCCTCGAGTGTGTTGTTCTGACGCCACGCGGTCCTCCAGCCCAGCGGGATGAAGGCCCTGGCATTGGGGCCCCTGGCTGTGCCCCTTGGGTACATGGGCACAAACTGCATGAAGCAGGTGCGCGGGGACAAGAGCCTCTGGGCAGGACCGCGCCCTCGAGCAGGAGGAAGGTGGGGAGCCGGCAGACAACAGGACGGACCCTCTGAAGCACCAACGGCAGGGCCGCTGCCCTGAGCCTCAGCTCAGCGAGCGCCTGTGATGGAAATCACAGGAAGTGAAGCCTGGGGAAGTCGTCCCTACGAGAACCACTCCAGGACAGTCTCTGAAATGAAGGACCGTGACCCCGATGGGTGCACAGAAGGTTCCAGAAGAAATGAACTGCGTCTGAAAGAGCAAGTGTGGGACGCGGCCACTGAGAGCACAGCAATGCCCGTGACACGTGAGCTCACAATGTGCAGAAGTGGAACACGTGAGGACCGAGCGAGGGGAGCGGGGCCCTCCCATAGGCTGCTGTGTGTCCATGCGGCCTTCGAGCTGAGCTGACAGCCTCGCCAAGCCTTGTGCAACCCCCAGGAAGGAAGGAAGTGGAAGTGAAAGTCACTCAGCCATGTCTGACTCTGCGACCCCGTCCATGCGACTCTGCGACTACACAGTGCATGGAATTCTCCAGGCCAGAACACTGGAGTCGGTAGCCTTTCCCTTCTCCAGGAGATCTTCCCAACCCAGGGCTTGAACCCAGGTCTCCTGCATTGCAAGGCGGATTCTTTACCAGCCCCCAGCAGAATCATTAAAAAGACAGCCAAAAATAGAACCAGAACAGCTGACAAAGGGGAACAAAAGGAATTTTAAAATTCTTGATAATACCAAACAGAAGAGTGGAGCGCAGGGCGGACCGCTAAAGCCGGGAAGACAGGAAGCATCGTGTGTGAGGAGCAGAGACCATCCAGCAGAGATGCTGGATGGGAGGGCCAACGCCTAACAGACGAGGATGTCTTTCCACCTAAGTGCCCAGCACAACTCACGTTCATGCAGCGGAGCTCCCGGCAGTCCTGAGTGGGCACAGCGCCGGCCGGGGGGCCCCAGCAGCGGGAGGCGGGACGCCAGGGCGGACGCTGGGTGGCAGGTGAGCCCCGGGCATCACTCGTCTGGTAGGGCTAGCATACTGGGTCCAAACGGGGCCCCAGAGACCCACTGGATCCCGGTCAGCAGCCCCCATGGAACACCCGTCTCTCGCTGGAGTCAAGGCTGAGGGCCCAGAGCCCGCCCCACTCCCCTTCCTCTGCCCCCTCCTCCTCGGGAGCCCCCAGGTCATGCCAGGCCCTTTGTATCCTTCCAGCCAGGGCTCCCGCCAACACTGCACAGAATCTCACCTGCGTCAGGTCCACACTGCATGCCTTCCCGGGGTGGAGGGAGGCCGAAGGGGGTGAATCCAGGGTTGCCATGGTGATCCCGCCCCGGGGACCCTGGGATGCCTCCTGGTAACAAAGCAGGAAACTCAAGGACCCCCCTTGGAGGACTCAAGAGCAGGTGCCCACTGGAGGGAGCCTCTGCTAGAGCTGGTTCTCAGCCTCCAGACCCTGGGCTCAGCACAGCCAGCTGCCGAGCCAGAAATGCGGGAGAGGATGACCACGGTCATCTCAGGACAGAGTTCCTTCAGGAGACGAGCTGGGGGGCAGCAGACACATTTGAGGTTGGGGAGAGTTAGGTGTTGGCGTGGGTTGTGGAGGGAGGGTGAACGTGACAGGTGTGTGGGGGGTGCTGAGAAGCCCACCTTGGAGACACGTCCCCTGTGGATGGTCCGGGGCTGAGGGACAGCAGGCAGCCCGCCCTCGAGAGCCCATGACCCCAGGGATGCAACCCATCCACATGTTCAGAGACCAGCACGCAGGCAGAGGCCCTGAAGCACGTCCTGCCATCTGGGGCCAGCGCCACGGCCCTCCCCCCACGGGGGGCTCCTCTGCCCTGGGGGCTGGCCCCTGTGGCCGAGCGGACAGCACGCAGAGTCCAGACGGCCAGGAGGGCCCAGCAGGTGGAAGGGCCGGGGTCAGGGCAGGGTCGGGGCGGGGGAGCAGCCGGCAGCAGAGCACACATGTCCTCAGGGAGGGGGGGTCCTCCTGGGTCAGGACAGACGAGGAAGCGGGCCATGTCCCTCCCGGTCTGGGAGGGGTGAAAAGAGAGCTTGTGGACCCCCTGGGCGCTATCGCTGTCCACGCAGGCCAGGATCCGCCCCGGCAGGGAACGTTACCAGGGGCGTCCTGCGCGTCCGCCCGGCCCACGCCCATCCCGCCGAGTCCACATCTAAATGTCCGGGGCGCCCCAAGCGTCTCCACAGCACTCAGGGTGGCCCCCCGTCAGTCCGCCCCCTGCCCCTCTCTGACCGCAGTCTGACCGCAGCTGACCCAGGGCAGGAGGTGCCTCCCGCGTCTGCAGTATCTGCCGCCAGTTCCTCTGTGACCGTGTTCTCAGGCCACATGCGTCCATGCAGTGCTGCTGGGGAGAGTCCAGGTGTGTTCCTCCACATAGCCATTCCCTCCTCTGTCTCAGCATTGAGGTCAAGACCATCAGTCTTACCAACGATTTCTCTTCTTGCCTTTTATAAGCCATAAAAGCAAAATGAAATGGAACGGCAGCTTTCCAGTGTCCTTTCAGCAGACAAACTGTCTCAGACTAGATCTGACCTAAAGCTTCAGTTTGCCCAGCAGCCCAACGAAGGGGCTCTGGCCCAGGTAGGGGGTGGGAGGCTCAGACCCCCACTCTGCTGGCCGCCCAGCAGCTGCCCAGACAGCTGGTCACAGGGACCAGAATGCCCGGGGCAGAGCCAAGCAGGCCCAGGACCACCGCATGCTGCGGGTCCCCGTGCTGTAGACACGGGGGTCTCCCCTGGAAGGGGACCCGGCCCGATGCCCACCTTCCTCACATGGTGAGCCCCGCACCCGGCCCCGGCCAAGCCCCGTCCACTTCCCCCCGACCTACCCATCACGTCAGGGGCACGTGACCGCACGGCCCATGTGAAACGGCAGCTAAACGTCACTGGGCTCCTGCCTGAGCCTCCAGGGGACTCATGTGCAAAGTCGGGGCTGGTGCCCCAGAGCCAGGCAGGGCAGCGGCGGCCCGGCCACAGCCCCCGCGGCTGCATCCCGAGCGGGACTTGCTCCCCAGGCCCCATGTCGGCAACCGAGGCTCCTGGATGTTCCAATCAAGTCATCATCGGGACACAGAGGACCGGCTCCTTCCAGCGCTGAGACCTCCGATCTTCTGAACGATGGGGCCCCTGCTGTCTTCGGGGACCCTCACACTGCCCCTCCCCACGCCTGGGGCCACCCCGATCCTGCCAAGTGCCGACGTGCGGGAGAAGCTCCTGTGGCCCTGGTCCCACGTCCACCCCCACTGGAGGCTCCGGCTCTGAGCGTCTGGACCACGCAACACCACCGCTGCCCAACAGAGGGGGTTCCCCGAGACACGTGACCCAGACGGGGAGCGTGGACTCGCGTGGGGGCCCCACCCTGGCCGGTCTCGGTCCTGCTCTGACCAGTCACAGCAGGCCAGCTCTGCCCAGCGTCTCGTCGAGGGTCTGGGTGGTGGCCGTGCTGACAGTCCAGCCTGGTGGGACCAGGTGGGTTTCCAGGCCCTCTAGCGGGGCCGCGCAAGCTGTGTTTCTGGGAAGGGAGGCTCGCTGCTGGAGGTCGGCAGGCTGGTGGGTCTACACGCAAACCAGTGGGAGACAGTGCCCAGGGCAGGATGGGGCAGGGCTGGCCGCCCCACCAGCCTCCTGGGGACCTGCCCAGAGGCTGGAAAAACAGGCTGTCTCCACTGGAGCCTCTAAATTATGAAAAGGCCAGAAATCCCCCAAGAGAAAGGCCAAATAAAAAAGCCTTGTTATTACAAAACAGAAAGAATTTGACGTACATGATATAGTCCCGGATAGTGAGATAGTTGAGATAATTTTCAGAATCGTATCAACCTAGTTTCTTCTTCTTTCTGCATTTCCTAAGCTCTGCTTTATGCCTAGACAACCCCAAAAGCAGATCATCTACATGGAAATTAAGTTGTTATAAGAGTTCTTAAGATTCCTCATTTATATTTTATAAGACTGTGCATTTGGAGAGTGATCAGCTGAAATTTAATTGGGTCAGACGTTATCGTTTTAAATTTTAAATAACTGCACAAAAATGAAATTTAAAAATCTCTCCGTGTCTAATAAATTAGTACTGTAATACTGATATTAGCCTCTGAGGAGCCTGGCACAGTTTAGCACGAGGACAGGGTGCCTGCCAGGCGGGAGGGCCCAGCCATCAGCCACGCCGGGCCGCCAGGCACCAGACTCCATCCCAGCTGCCTCCGCCCTCCCAAGCCGGACACCGTAAGAATCTGTGTCAGTGGATCCGTCTTACAAGAAACACCAGGAGGACGTGCTGAGTGGTCAGCGAAGGCGGGAGCGGGTCAGCCCGCTGCCTCCTCGCCCGTACAGCAGGAGGGACCCCCTCACATCGGGGGCTCCCGGCCTGGCGAGGTCCTTACTAGGCCAGGCCGATCACAACCCCCGGTAAGCAGGTGCCCGAGGTGGGTGGCCACGCCCACGCAGAAGCCCAGCCCCTCACCAGCTGTTTCTCTGCAGTCGCCTCCCCACTGACCACCTGCTGGACTGGACATGTCGCTTCTGCTGGCCAGAGGAAACCCTCCCCTCCTGCCCCAGGGAGAGCACGCCCTGCCGGACGGCTTCGAAGGGATGTCCGAGCCGAAGGACAGCAGAGCCGGGACCAGGGGACATGGCACCAGTCTTGGGGTCAAGGCCACGGCCAGCCTGCTGCAGGGACCTCAGTGGTTCTGTCCGCAGAATGGAGCCAAGCCCACTGGACGCGACCCCGAGCCTCCCTCCCTCTTCCCAGGTGGGCAGCATCACTTCCGGGAGGCCTGGGCCTCCCTGCCTGGACGGGTCAGGGTGTCAGCCGCTGCAACGGCTGCCCACTCCACGGTTCCAGCCCAGGGGCTGCCCCGCGGGGGAGGGCGGCCACGGTTAGGCACCACTGCCCCCTGGCGGTCAGGCCGGGGCTGGCGCCATCCAGCGGCCCATCCTCAGGCTGGCCCAGGGCGTCCAGGCCTGGGCTGGGGGGGCCGGGGTCCCTGCACCTGCCTCCCGGGAGAAGGGCGGGTGTGCACTCGTCCGCCTGCTCCTTACCGGGTGCCGGCCGCAGAAGACGCTCAGCCAGCTGTTCTGGGCGGCGGTGGGAGGGGGCGCCTCTGGGGACAGAACAGGGAGGCCAGACGGGGAAGGCCGCTGCCTGGTGCCCCCGCGCCCCCAGCCCAGCCCCGGGAGGCTCTCTCCTGGGGCTTGAGGCGCCCCCGCCCATCTAGGCGGCCGTGAGAGCAGGTGGAGAGCCCTTCGGGGGAAGCCCAGCTCGACGGAGACCCCAGCGTCTAACCCTCTCCAGACACCACTAACCCACAGACGGCTGTCTTTCCTGAGCGCGTTACAGTGAACTTAATATCCGTTTCCAGTAAAACTCTCAAGGATCATAGGAGGACAGGTTTTGAGGGGCGGGAGGGGGTGCAAATGCGACCCAAGTGAAAGTCTGGAGTTGAAGGTCTCCCACGTGTGAGACCTCCGGAGTCCAAGGGAACAGGCGTTTCTGTCTTCCTCACCACCGGGGGGTAAAATGGGAGGTCCCACAGGAGAGGAGGCAGGGTGCTCCGGGGAGGGGAGCAGCGCCCTGCCTCTCTGCGTGACGTGTCCTCAGAGGAGACGCCTCCCTACCCAGGACATCTTTGCTCCCTGGGGTCCCTTCTGTCCCCTCCTGCCCCCAGCTGGGCATCTGTTCCTGAAGCACCTTTGCTGGCCTGTTCCCCGCTCTCCCGGACTCGGGGCACCCTGGCCCCCCGGCTCCACACTGATGAGGAGCTAGACCTCTGCACCCCATCCACTCGCAGTCTTAACAACTCCAGTCCTTGATCCTTATGGAGAATGAGAGGCAGTATGACCCCCAGGAAGTTGGGGTGGGCTGTCCACCAAGGACGGGCTCCTGGCCGGAGCTGGCGGTCCTGGCCCTTGTGACCAGCGGATGCAGCGGCCCAGGTGCCCAAGACTGGCAGACGTGACGCCCTGGGGTCACCCCATCTCCCTGTAGCCCACAGGCGGCCTCGGCCACCACCAGCATCCCGGGTGACATGCCGGGGCGGGGGGAGACCCTCCCTGCCCCAGGACAGCTGTGGCCCTGAAGCGTGGTTTCTGCATGTTACCCCCACCCCACGCTTCCTCCAAGAGGCTCTCCCACAATGAAGGAGGCAGTCTTGCACACAAGCCGCTGTCCCCTCAACCCGCCTCGACATCCTCACATCTGAAAGCCACACACGTGCGTGTCCAGACAGAAACAGGAGAAGGGTGGCTGATTGTGGGTGGGGGATGCGCGCTGGTGTTGGAGAAGACTCTTGAGAGTCCCTTGGACTGCAAGGAGATCCAACCAGTCCATCCTAAAGGAGATGAGTCCTGGGTGTTCATTGGAAGGACTGATGCTGCAGCTGAAACTCCAATACTTTGGCCAACTCATGTGAAGAGTTGACTCACTGGAAATGACGCTGATGCTGGGACGGATTGGGGGCAGGAGGAGACGGGGACGACAGAGGATGAGATGGCTGGATGGCATCACCAACTCGATGGACGTGGGTTTGGGTAAATTCTGGGTGTTGGTGATGGACAGGGAGGTCTGGCGTGCTGTGGTTCATGGGATCATGAAGAGTCAGACACGACTGAGCGATTGAACTGAACTGGACTAATGCGCTCTGGGTGATGGCTCTTCTCTCTCCCCGGCAGACAGTGTTGATTCCTCGGAAAGTGTTTAAATTAGGAGGCTAGAGGCTCACTTTGCCAGAGAGCTCGGTGTAAAGAATCATCCTTCCACACATCAGCGGGGCCGTTGCCTTCCGCGCTCCGTGTGTTCGGGCGGTAGGAGCACCGAGACCCGAGGAGGCACGGCTCCCGTCTGGCCTCCCCGCTCCGGGCTGGGTCCACGGGAGCCCCACCTGCTCCCCGCAGCGCGGTCAGCCCTCCTCCTGAAGCATCAGCTCACCCTTGCAGGGCGACCGCCTGCTGCAGACTCAGGAGCAGCGTTGGCCTCGTGGCTGCAGGACCAGTTCCCCTATGAAGGCCGCCTCCCCTGGGTGGGGCAGGCTGAGGGGTCTGAGTGCCGGGGCTCTGGGAGGCGGCCAGCACCCTGGAGGCGCAGTGACCGCACAGTGACCGCTAGGACCCCGGCCCCCCTCAGGGAGGCGCCACCCAGGCACCTGTGGCAGGGACCGGGCAGAGTCCAGGGCACAGCTCTCACACCCGCCCCAGGGCCCCTGCCCCCAGCAGCCACAGGCTCAGGCCCCCTTCGTGGCCTCACCAGCAGGGACGCGAAGCAGTCCTGGGTGCTCATGACCTCGGGCGGGCAGCTCCCGGGTCATCAGATCTCATCGAGGAAGGCAGGTCCATACGGGGAGCCCCCGGAGCCCAGGGCTGAGGAGAGGAGCAGCCACTGTCCCGGAAGTGTCCCGAGCCGGACGCTGAGGGCAGCTGATCCTCCCACGTGTTCTGGTCCAGAGGCCCTGGCATCTGACCTCAGGGGCTCGGCCCGGGCCCTGGCCACCACTCAGGGATGCGTGGGGGACAGGGCAAGCCAGCAGGCCGCGTCCGCATCCAGGGCCCTGCTGAGCCTTCCCTCGGCCAGCCGCTCTGTCGGCCTGGCTGCCTGGGAGGTAACTGGGGGACATGCGGCCCTTCAGTCACATGACACTGCTGCCGGGCAAGTCTCCTGCAGGGATCGGCAGGTGCCTGGTGTCCAGCCGTGGGCTCTGAGCTGGCAAGCTGACCCTTCCCCGGGCCAGGTGGGAGGGGCCCCGCTGGGCCCCACACCTTCCTCCCAGCCCCTCCAGGAGGCGCTAGCCCACCCCACCCTGGGGCTGCCTGTCACACCCACCCCGCCCCCCTCTGTGTTCTGGGTCATCCTGTCCCGCTTCCAGGCCAGACTCACAGCCAAGCGCGGTCGCTTCCAGGGCCCAGGTGTGTGTGTGAGCGGCATGGTCCCTGCGTCCGGACAGTGGGTGGACGCGCTTCCCCGTCCTGCTCCATGAGGCTGGAGACCGCAGACACACCACACCAAGGCCGGGAGGCCCTGCGAGGGGAAGGGAGGCAGGCCGGCCAGGCCTCAGCCCCGGGAGTGGAGGCCAGGGCAGAGTCCTTGGCGACCCTTCCCCTCCCAGGCCCCAGACGCAGAGCTGAGCAGCGGGACGGCCCAGCCTGCGTGCCAGCCCAGGGCCAGCCAGAGCCCGACACCCACCTGCCCAGCCACAGGGCGCACACACCCCCGGAGCGCTGAGCCCACTGAGACGGCAGCCCACGGGACCCACACACACCACTGCCTGGAGTGACTGCAGAAGGGGTGTTCAGAGACGGGCTCAAAAACCGATGGTGAAAACAGCTCTGACACGTGTCCAGGCGGCCCACAGGGAGGCAGGGACAACGGACCCGGGGAAATAAAACAGCACAAAAAGGGAGCTGTGAGCCCCAGACCAGGAACCAACCAGGGTCAAAGGTTTAAATACGTCCATGAAGAGACAGAGGTTGGCAGAGTGGGTTAACTCTGCTGCCTGCAGAAGCTCATCTGGTGGGGAGGGGGAAGTTGGGCGTCTGGGATGGACGTGCACACCCTGCCGTGTTTAACACAGGTCACCAAGGCCCTGCGGCAGAGCGCAGGGAAGTCTGCTCAGTTAGGTGGCAGCCTGGCTGGGAGGGGGGCTTGGGGGAGAATGGATGCACGTACGTGTGTGCCGGAGTCCCTTCACTGTTCACCAGAAACCGTCACAACACTGTTAATCAGCTATACTCTGTTTTATTCTTATACAAGATTAAAAGTTGAAAAAATAAAATCAAATATATCTTCAAAAATATTACATAATAAAGGAAGTAGCAATATTTTAAAAAAAAAAGAAACCCTCATCTCAAATATGTGAATCAGGCAACTTGAAAGCAGAACAGAGAACTACCATTGGGAAGGCAGGGGGCTTCAGAATTGTTTCTGGACCGTTTCAGGCGCCAGCTCGGATGGAGCCCTAGAAAAGCCCAGGCTCCGGGCTGGCGGATAGTGGCCGCCTCCTGGGGAAGGATGTGACCGTTCGGGCCCGCTCACCTCCCCGTCACGTGTCAGGGGCTCCAGGTTGGTGGGAAAGGAACGTGTGCTTCACTTCAGAGACCAGGAACCAGAGAGGAGGCCAGACTCCTGCTCAAAGGCCATTTCCCCACCGAGAGTGTGTGCCAGCCACTCAGGCGTTTCCAGCTCTCGTGACCCCCTGGACTGCAGCCCACCAGGCTCCTCTGTCCATGGGATTCTCCAGGCAAAAATACTGGAGTGGGTTGCCATTTCCTTCCCCAGGGGATCTTCCTGACCCAGGGATCGAACCCAGGTCTCCTGCACTGCAGGTGGATTCTTTACGGTCTGAGCCACAGAGAGACAATCAGTGCTCACACGCGTCTAGACTGACGGAGGGGCTCCATGCAGCAACAGCACAGGCATCTGGAAATCTGTCATCAGCGGTCTGACCAGCATCACCTTGTTCTGGTAGTTCGTCTTCAGTTCCTGGGTCAGTCTGTTCCAACTTCCTTGAGACCAGTTCTCAGAATTGTGGTACCTTGCTTCCCTCACAGCTCAGGTGGTAAAGAATCCGCCTGCAACACAGGAGACCCCGGTTCAATTCCTGGGTCGGGAAGATCCACTGGAGGAAGGATAAACTACCCACTCCAGTATTCTCAGGCTTCCCTTGTGGTAAAGAATCTGCTTGCAATGCGGAAAACCTGGGTTGGGAAGATCCCCTGGAGAAGGGAAAGGCTACCCACTCCAGTATTCTGGCCTGGAAAATTCCAGGGACTGTAGAGTCCACGGGGTCTCAAAGAGGCAGACACAACTGAGCGACTTTCACTTTCACTTCTCACTTTCAGGTCACAACTGATGTGGAAGCCCCAACACTTTGGCCATCTGATGGGAAGAACTGACTCATTGGAAAAGCCCCTTATGGTGGGAAAGACTGAAGGAAGAAGGGGATGACAGAGGGCAAGATGCTTGGATGGCATCACAAATTCAATGGACATGAACTTGAGCAAACTCCAGAAAAGAGTGAAGAACGGGGAGCCCAGTGTGCTGCAGTCCGTGGGGTTGCAAAGTCCGACATGGCTCGGCGACTAACAGCGTGTGACGCTGCAGTCTGGCCATGATGTAGTTACTTTCCCCCCGTGGCGGGGGTTTCAGTATCTGCAAGAGGGCTCACAGGACACAGCTCGGGATATCATCTGTGGCCCTTGAGAAGGAACTAAGGGTCCTAGATTTTAATGACCAAACTGCTACTGTGTGTTAGATTTTCTTTGCCTTTTTCTCACTCCTCTGACGAAGTTTCCTCTGTGACTAAAGGTTTTCTATGGACAAAAGGCAGGCGGAGGACTGGGTGGGCTGTCTGTCCTGGGAAGGCCCCACAGGGTCCTGCCCTGCCTCACTGGGCCTCCCCTCAGACCCTCAGGGTGCTCCTTGCACAAGCCCCATCCCCAGCCCCTGGAGCAGCAGCCGCAGGACAGGCCTCGCTTCTGCCCCCTTCCCGAGGCCCGGCGCAGGGGGAGCAGAGTGTGCTCGGCGTCCCCTGCCCTGGGGGAGCCCCTGGCACTCAGGCCACCCCAGAACCTCGCCTTGGGGCCTCTGCAGTGAGGCCAGTTAAGAGGACGTCACCCCACATCCAGGGAGCGGTGTCCTCACGAGGTCACGGGCAGAGGCAAAGATGGGGACACGCGTCTGGTCTCCACGCCCAGGACAGCGACACCACCAGAAGCCGGGCAGAGGCCCTGGAGGGAGGGCTCTGGGGGGCGTGGGCTCCCTACCTCAGGCTCCCAGCTCCGGGAGACACCCGCGTGCAGAGCACCATCTCCTGGTTGCTCCCAGTCGGGAGACGACGCGTTCCTGCCTGGACTCCCAGATCCCCCCGATCCTCAGAGGAGGCTCTCTGAGACCCCCATGGACACCTGATGCCGTGGATGGGCCGAGCCCCACACCTGCCGTGTTTCCCACACGCACTGGCGCACTTTGGGGGCCTTGCTGAGTAAACCAGGGGCACGCAGACACAGGCCCTGGCCACCGTGACGGGGGATCTGATGACAAGAAGGTGCAGTGACCGGCGGTCAGGCGCGCTGGACAAACAGCTGATTCTCGGCTTGGCTGGACAGAGCAGGACAGCAGGAGGTTTCAAGTTACTCAGGATGTCTGGGATTTAAAGCCTCTGAATCACTTATCCTGGAATTTTCCAACAGCTTCAGACTGAAGTTGACAGCCCTCTCTCACTGTGGCTTTGGGGAAACAGAACACAGGCCCAGAAAACCAGGGAAAGCTGCGCACGCACAGGAAAGCCATCGCAGAAGCCACGCCCACCCCGGCCTCCCGGCACCTGGCACAGTCAGATGGACCCGGGGGGGTGGGGGGGATCAGGGCCCCGCGGGGCAGCCGTGGGCATCATCAGGTACCACAGGGCCCTGGGGAGGCCCTAACCCGCCCGCCTGCGCAGGTGCCGCTGTGCACACACCTGGACCCGCCTCAGGTGGAAACTCCGGACTAGCACCGCCTGCCTGTCTGGGGTGGACCCCTGACCTCACAGCCCCTCCACCCTCCGCCTGGTTTCTGGGAAACCCACCAACATTCCCATCGGTCTGTGACCCCTGCCCCGTCAATGCAGGAGCGGCCCTGCGGGACGGACCCGACGGCCTGGGGCACCCAACCCCTGCCCATCGCGGGAGGGAGGCGCTGGGCTCAGCAGGATGTCACCTGGATCCCTGCCCTGCCCGCTGCATGGGGTCCAGGACTCGCCAGCAGGTAACAGTCACCGGCTGTGCCCCCGGCACTCGTCTTGGAGGCTGGGATCTGAAGGTGGCGGTTAGGATGGGGAAGCGGGGTGGTGTGTGTGACCTCAGCCACTCTGTGAAACCGAGGCTGCTGGGCCCGTTGCTCCTCTGAAATCCCCAGCCCGTGGGGCTGGTCCTAGTCCCCGTGAACATTTTTATATGGAAGTAGAATAGTTTAAGATTTTAAAGCATGTTTAATATAAAAACCTCTAAGTACAGAAGTTCAGAGAATACCGGAAATCACCCACATCACGTTCCAAATGGCTGTGGCTGTTGGTGAGGCTCCTCAAATGAGCTAAGCCTTCGGGAGAGACGGCTGATGGTTCTAAGGCAGCAAGTGCTGCCTGGTCCACATCGTCATTTTACAGATTTAATGTTTCGGTACCTCAGGGATGGTGAACACTTTCTGAGCTCGACTACTGAAGGGAAATCACACTAAGCCTGCCTGTGTGGCGGCAACGGGAGGGCCCCCTTCAGCACACACATGTGGCAAGACTGCCACGACCGTGGCCACACTGGCCAGAGCTGAAGACCGGCCACGCTCTCCCTCTCCCCACTGCGGACTCCATCCAGTCTCCTTCACTAACTCAGCGCACAGACACTGACGGAGGGAGCAGAGGCTGAAATGAGACACGAGAGAGCTCGGTTACCCCAGGACTAGAGAGTCGACGCCTACACATTCCTCAAGTCTCCCAACACTGACATACTCTAAGGGGACAGAAGTGGGAGGGCCTTCTTTTCTAACTGGAGTTGATTTAGTCTGCTGTAAAGTGGTTCAGTCACACACACACCTGCGTCTTCATGCTCATTCCCATCCTGGTTTATAGCAGGGTACTGAATACAGTTCTCTGTACTACACACCAGTGTACACACATGTCCACTAGCACATGATGCTGTTCATCTATTTTATACTTACTGGCCTAAGTTAATCACAGACTCCTGATTCATCCCTCCCCATTCCCTCTCCCCTTTGGTAACCATGTTTTCTGCCTCTGAGTCTGTTTCTGTTGGTAAAACTCAACACTCACATTAGTCTAGAGTGCTGATGAGCTGAGACAGAGGCCCTCTGCAGCCTGCAGCTTGGCCGGGCCCCTCCCTGGGTCTACTGCGCAGGCCCTGACTCTGAGCTGTCCCGGGCTGTGCGCTGGGAAACGTGGGCCACCCGCCACCCCTGGTTCCCTCCGCGTCCACATCCCGGCTGGGTTCCCCTCCTCAGGGGCCCTTCCAGGTGAGACACGTTCTCCAGTCATCTGAAATGAAGGTGCACCCATCCCTGCTCAGAGCTCATGGCGCTCACTCCAATGCAGGGAGACCCGGAGACTCCTCCATCCCCACCCCACCCTCCATGAGACCCCCAGGACCCTGACCTTTCCTCGTGACCCATCCCCACCCCCACACCCCCAACGTGCTCACACAGACAGCTCCAACTGGGTGAGCCTGGTGAGCACCCACGTGTTCGGGGCACACAAACCCTCACACCATCCTACCCCCACGTGAGCCCACTGGCAGCTGACAGCCCGCTCCCCGCACCGCGGGCAGGAGCCTCCCCTCCCTCAGGGTGCCCAGCACCCCTGACTCTGGAGCACTTACCACCTCCAGCTTCCAGGGCTGAAGGGGACACGGGGTGCCCTTCTGGGAACTCGGCCTGTGTGGTCGCCGGTTCCTCCACCCGGAAGCTTAAACAGTCTCGCTTCCTCCAGACTCCAGCGCTTCATCAACTTCTGCTTTATCATCAGTAAGCACCCAGGACCGTCTTTTCTCAGCAGCTGTGCTGGACAGGTGCTCCCTCAGCTCAGGTAAACCCCCTCCCACCCCCGAGCCTCACCGCCCTCGCCCCCATCCCCTTCTCCTCTGGGTCCCCCCCCATGACCTACCAAACCTCTGTTCTCTCCCCTCCTGATTTTATTTTTGTGGAACAATACATCGTAAGCATTACTCTTTTAAATGCACACAGAGTACTTCAATCAGTCCACGTGTGACTGTTAACACCTTCCAAGGGTACTTAGCTTCATGGGATTTCAGACCAGGCAGCGGGGGAGCAGGTGGGGCAGTGCCAGGCAGAGCTGAGCCGGAGGGCCGGGCCGCGGAGACTGTGAGAGGCGCGCTCTGCGCGCTCGGGCCCCCCAGCAGGGCCTTCTCCGGGCCCCGCCGCCGGCTGTGGTCACACGGCCACTCTAGTGGTGCTGCTGCCGGAACTGCAGGCCGCAGTAGCCGCACGTCCCCGTCTTGGTGTCTTTGTCCTGAAAGATCCCAAGGGAGAACCGCCCTGTTTCCGTCTTCCACCTCCATCGTCAGTCCAGACGCGGGAGACATCCCACACTGAAACTAGGCCCTGGAACCACACTGCCACCCGGGTGCCACGGAGCCCGACGGTGGACGCTGTGCTGGAGGCCCTGGTCAGCCCGCTCCTGGACTCGTCAGGGCCCCGGGCTCCCCGCCATTCACAGTCGGCTCGGTCCCCACCCACCCTCCCTGCCCGTGAGGCAGGCGGCATTCTGGGCAGGGGCGTGGAGCGGGAGGGGCTGAGCAGAGGCCCCCTTCAGGGCTGGGGTCGAGCCAGGACGGATCAGCAGGGGCGCAGGGCCTGACCTGCCGGAGGGAGCAGCCCACCCCCAAGCTCTATCTTGTCCTGGAAGCTCTGTGCATGCACGCCCTCTGCTCGGCCCCAGTGGATGGCTCACTGGCCAGGCCGAGCCAAGCGTGTGCGGCCAGCGGGGACAGAACAGCACAGGGACCGGGGCTGGGGCCAAACAGCACGTTACCAGGTTTATGTACACTCTGGGGTGGCCCAGGGCCCCCCCGCCACCGTCGCACGATATCACCCGACTCCCAATTTGGCTCACGGGCTGCTCCGCTATCAGATCAATGGCGAAGTTCTCGTTCACCTGGAACAAGACAGACAAGAGCGCTCGAACAGACACGTACAAACCCTCAACACGCTCTCGGAATTCCAGTCAGTGTAGACCACCCCCCGCAGGCACACACTGCACTGCCAGCAAAGACGCCCTGCATCTTCTCATTTAAACATCAGGGCAGGTCTTCAAAATACAGATAATTACACACGTGCACATACATGTTTAACTCCTCATTTGCATGTAGTTTCAAACTCACAGGAAAGCTCCGAGAAGTACAGCTGCACAGTGACTTCCTATTGGTCTTTACCTGGACTCACCCACTGTTAACATCCTGCCCCACCCTCTTCTCCTCACACACAGGTGCATACACACACGCACAGACATGCCTTCCTCCTTCTGTCTTCAGGGAACGACCAGGAGCAGCAGCTGACCCCACAACCACTTCAATACGGGGACCTGGTTCTGAGCTAACAGCTGGTTTGGCCCCGAGCAGGAAGTGGGGCACTGAGCCCTTGGCTCAGGCCAAGGGCTGCTCCACGGGGGCGTCAGGGGCGTGGGGGAGAGGAGGGACGATGGCACAGTAACTGCAAAGCCAACAGCAGAGCTGGACCCAGAGCTGCTCCAAGCCCACTGGTTTTCCTACTGTAGGGAATCACCTCGTGACTTTTAAGCTGGTGGAGAAACAGAAATGAGGCAGCATCTCGCCTCTCTCCTTGGGGGCCAGCGTCTCTTCATGCAGGACTCAGCCGGGAAGCCGAGAGAGCAGCATCTGAGCTGACGGACCAGGAGCTGCTCACCAGCGGCAGCCAGAACCAGAGCCAGACCAGCCAGGCATGGCCTGGTGGAAGCCCTGCAGTGCGGGCAGCAGCCTGCCCAACCTCTAGACTCAGATCGGATCCGATGGAGCTGCTGAGTCTCGCCCCAGCTGACACACTCAGGGTCGAACACTGCCAGACCATCTCTTGAAAGCCACCCATCTCTGCAGGCCCAAGGCTCACAGGGTCACACACAGTCAGCGGCGGGGTCCCCGCTCCCTCCCCGGACGCCCCTGGACACAAGTGCACAGAAGAGGCACTCGGGCTGTAACTGCGGCCCTCAGTAACTGCGATTCTGGCTCCGGGAGGAACCGAGAGTCCGTTTACCACCACGGTGACAGGTGCCCTGCCTGGGGGTCCCCGAGGCTCCCCGTCCTGCACACACAGAACCCAGCCACACCTCAGGGCCCAAGACTGCAGTGAAGAAAGGAGAACAACGATCCATCTTTGCAAATGAAGGGGGAGGGGCATGAAGCTAAGGTGTTAAAATCTGAGCCTGGGAAGAGCACCGGCCTCCTGGCCCAGGAGCCAGAAGGGGGAGCAGAGCCACCCGCCCAGCCTCCCGGGCCGGGAGCCGGAAGGGGGAGCAGAGCCACCCGCCCACGGCCACCACCATAGAGCCCCCAGAGGAAGGGACACTCCTGACTCAAGAACGCACGGTCAGCCTGGGCTGGGGCTTGCCTGAAGCCCCCAGGCTCCTCCTTCCAGAATGGGGACAAGGAGGGAGGAAGCGCAGCCGGGTCACAGCACACGTGACATGCTGTACCACTGCCGTCTGCGCCCTGGGCCCAGGGCCCCACGGAAACGGAGCGCCACAAGACAGCCACACTAACCACCTCCTGGGCCCAGCACGCCCGCTGCCTGAGGCGGCCATGATGCCCATCACTCACGGGCAGGAAACACTGGCTTCTAACTCCACGTGCGTGACCACAGAGCAGTGAAAACAGGTCTGTCGCCACCGGGGACAGCTGGCCTCTCAGGCCCTCTGCCTCCCTGAGGTGACCCAGGACCACGGCAGGCCCCCCTCCGTCCTCTCCTCTCCAGCAGGCCCGTCCCAGGCCAAGGGCCGGGGATGCCTGTGCAGACTCGCTGCGGCCACACGGGCCCGCTGGTCAAGCCTGCCCGGGAGCCGTGCCTGGACGCAGCCCACCTCCCCGAGAAGGCAGCTCTACGGTCCAGTTCCTGCTCTCTTTGGTCCTCAGCCTAAGTGCAGACTCACTTTATTTCTAAAAGTGCAACCCAACTGTGGAGACGGTAAGATGGGGGGCTGTCGGGGGCTGTGAGGGGAGTGGGGCGCACGGGAAGGAGGCGGGGGGGCAGTGAAACACTCTGAGTGACCCTGCAGTTTGCATATAAGACACTACGCATCTGTCCAGACCCACAGAATGTACTTCCCAGGTGGCTCAGTAGGTAAAGAATCCACCTGCCAATGCAGACACGAGAGATGCAGGATCAATCCCTGAGCTGGGAAGATCCCATCAAGAAGGAAATAGCAACCTGCTCCAGTATTCTTGACTGAAAAATCCCATGGACAGAGGAGTCTGGGGGGCTGCAGCCCATAGGGCCGCAGAGCTGGACATGACTGAGCAACTAGGCCCAAGCCCAACAGAATGTACAACCCAAAGAGAACCCAAAAGACACCTAAGCCGCTGACTTGAGTGAATCACAAGGTTTCAATACTCTGCACGTGTTCAGTCCTGTCACTTCTAACAAAGGGAGCACGCTCAGCCAAGAGGAGACCAGGGACACGGGTCAGGGGTGGGGGGGGAGTACTGGGAGCTCAGTACTCTGTGCAGTCTTTCAATAAACCCAAATCTTTTAAAACAAGCCTCTTGGAAACCAGAAAAAGTGATTCAAATTCTACTAAACACCAAATCTTTGTTGCGAGAAGGAAACCCCGAGACTTGCTGCACATCTTACATGAACACAGGCCCCTGGACAGTCTGGACCTTGGACAGGAATAGGCCCTGAGTCCCCAAGTAGGGCCCACACCTCCTGCGCTTGCAGGCGGGTGCTCTACCACTGAGCCGCCCGGCAAGCCCTTCCTTTACCACATCTTTTCCTTACCTCTTTCTGACGACCTACAAATCGAACTTTCCTGTAGTCTTTATCGTCATAAACCTGAAAAGAAAAGGAGTGATACTTACAGCCCAATTCTGTACCTTTGTATCAATCACAGACATTACAGAAAAGGGGTTTTCTTCACGTCAGGCCGTGCATATGATCACACACTTGAGGAGCTGTGCCCCACGGACATTTCTCAGAGGGATTCCTAACATGACCACAGGCAGCAGTCTGAGCTGGGAGAACCAGAGGAGAGCAGGCCCACCGGACGGGGCACGCTGACCTCCCATCTCACAGGCCGCAGGGCCTCCCTCCCCTCTGAACTTGCCCGGTGACCCTTCGACATCACAAGTACTTACTCCCTCATCTTTGGAATTAGGATTATCCCTAACGCTGAGTTTCAGTCGACAGCAGATCCTCGAGTTATTAAATATGGTATTTAACGTTACACAAACGTTAGAAGATTTGACCCACAAAATTTACGGTTTCTGACCCCGACGGAGGCCTCCCCAGAGTAACCAATGGGTCCCCCCAGAGTGTTGGTCTAGTTTCGGAGCTCGCCGAAGCTCTGACGGTGAGACCACCACGGCTCCAAACACCCAGCGCCTCAGCCCGGGTCACACCTCAGCCCCTCGGTACCCAACCCCTGCGGATCCAGGACCCTGGGACCCAGGGGACCGCGACAGCAAAGACTGCTCCGAGAATACAGAGGCCTGGGCCCCAAGGGGGACTGGACCGTGGGAGGCGGAAACGGGGGGCTACGTTGGTGGGCGACTGGACCGCGGGGACTAGACTTGGGCCCCACGAGCACGCAGACGCTGGGCGCGGGACCTAGGGGCCGGACCGGGGCTCCGCCCGCCTGGGCGCCCCGAGGGGAGAGCAATCTCTGCGCCGCGGTGGTTATACCTGGCCGGTGTGCGTGACCTTCTCCCCGGTCGGCGAGGTCCGCACCCCGAAGCACCTGGCGCCCCCGGGCAGGCTCCGAGTTACCGCGCCGCTCCGGGCAAGAACCCTGAGGAAGGTCACCGCCGCCGCCATCTTGCGAGCTGACCTTCGACCCCGCGCGCCGACGCGCCGACGCACGCGCACGGCTTCCGCAGAGCCGGCTCCGCCGGGATGTAGCTGGGCCGGGGAAGCGCGCATGCGCGGTGCGGCCGCCGGGTGCAGCGGACGAGGGCCTCCGCCGGGTAACGCGGGAAACTGCGCACCGGTAGCCCTGAGGCGCGGCTCCACCTACCAGGGGCAGGGCCGGGACGGTGGAAGCCGGAGACGCTGTGCTTCCCTTCGACGGTAACGGGGAATCCTGGGGAGGTACAAGTCGAATGTCGGAGAAGGCCGGACAAGTGTCCTTGCTCGGAGGAAACTAGACGTCCACTCTGGTGGACGGTGCACATTTCTTTGCGGTCCTGGGGTTTCTGCAGCAGAGCCCAATGAAACTGCCACTAAAGTGCATCGCTCATGCCGGTCACCCCGAAAGGCCCGCTGCCCTGGAGGCACCTGGGCAGGGCTTCGGCTCGCGATCCCGGGCCCAGCTTCCCCCCTGCCCCTCAGAGCCGCCCACGCAGAGACCCGACGGGAGGGTCAGCTCACATGGCCAGCCCCTGTGGGCCAGGGGCGGGGGGCGCACGGGGTCAGTCCCAGAAGTGGGGAAGGGTTGCACACCCCACTCTCCAGGAGCTGAGGGCGCCCACAGCCTGGGCCCCAGGGAGAGGCGACGGTGCTCAGATTACCTCACATTATCGGAAATGTGTCCACAGACCGATGCTCAAGAGGCAGGCGCGAGGGCTCCTGGGCAGGGTGCAGAGCGCGCTGCTGGGTCAGCGGTGCGCGTGCGGCACCGCCGTGTCCTGCATGCCTTCATGTGCATGGACAGTACGTGTGTCCACGGGGACACGGCCCAGAAAGACAGGCATGGTGAGTTCACTGTGGAATCTAGACAGTGGGTATATGAGTGTTCGCCAAATATGTCTTTCAACTTTTCTCTGTTTGGAAGTTTTCATAAGAGGTTGGAGGACGTCAATTTAACTACAGTCAGTTAGGACCAGGGCCTATTTCCCACGCATTTCGCTACGTTTCTCCCAGGATAGCTATTTAATAGAAGCAGGTGTTTTTTATAGATTTTGTTTTCAGGTTGGTGTCTTTCTTTCTTTTTTTTTTAAGTCTACTTGTCTTGCACTCTAGATACCTACTTTGTTCCCATTTTTTCATCCCTTCTCCCAGCACCTCCCCCCGCCCTAGTTCAGTTAAGCCGCTCAGGTGGGTCCAACTCTTTGCGACCCCATGGACTGCAGCACTCCAGGCTTCCCTGTCCATCACCAATTCCTGGAGCTTACTCAAACTCATGTCCATTGAGTCAGTGATGCCATCCAGCCATCTCATCCTCTGTCGTCTCCTTCTCCTCCCCCCGTCAGTCTTTCCCAGCATCAGGGTCCTTTCCAATGAGTCAGTTCTTCCCATCAGGTGGCCAAAGTATTGGAGTTTCAACTTCAGCATCAGTCCTTTCAATGAATATTCAGGACTGATTTCCTTTAGGTTGAAAAGGTTGCATCTTTTTGCTGGTTGGATCTCTTTGCTGTTCAGGGTACTCTCAAGAGTCTTCTCCAACAGCACAGTTCAAAAGCATCAATTTTTCGGCGCTCAGCTTTCTTCACAGTCCAACTCTCACATCCATACATGACTACTGGAAAAACCATAGCCTTGACTAGATGGACGTTTGTCGGCAAAGTAATGTCTCTGCTTTTTAATAAGCTTTCTAGGTTGGTCATAACTTTTCTTCCAAGGAGCAAGTGTCTTTTAATTTCATGGCTGCAATCACCATCTGCAGTGATTTTGGAGCCCAAAAAATAATATGTCACTGTTTCCACTGTTTCCCCATCTATTTGCCATGAAGTGATGGCACCAGATGCCATGATCTTAGTTTTCCGAATGTTGAGTTTGAAGCCAACTTTTTCAGTCTCCTCTTTCACTTTCATCAAGAGGCTCTTTAGTTCCTCTTCACTCTCTGCCACGAGGGTGGTGTCATCTGCATATCTGAGGTTATTGATATTTCTCCCAGCAATCTTGATTCCACTTGTGCTTCCTCCAGCCCAGCGTTTCTCGTGGTGTGCTCTGCACATGAGCTAAATAAGCAGGGTGACACTATCTACACACCCTTGACAGACTCCTTTCCTGATCTGGAACCAGTCTGTTGTTCCGTGTTGGGTTCTAACTGTTGCTTCTTGACCTGCATACAGATTTCTCAGGAGGCAGGTCAGGTGGTCTGGTATTCCCATCTCTTTAAGAATGTTCCACAGTTTGTGGTGATCCACACAGTCAAAGGCTTTGGCATAGTCAATAAAGCAGAAACAGATGTTTTTCTGGAGCTCTCTTGGTTTTTCGATGATCCAACGGATATTGGCAATTTGCTCTCTGGTTCCTCTGCCTTTTCTAAATCCAGCTTGAACATGTGGAAGTTCATCGTTCACGTACTGTTGAAGCCTGGCTTGGAGAATTTTGAGAATTACTTTGAGCACTACCCCAGCAAGACAATAGTAGGGGCGAAATCACATTTAGAGTCAAACCCCATACCCACCAGAGATGCTCAGAGGGCTCACACATACCTTGTGCACACCAGGACCTAGAGACCCCATAGAGACTAAGACAGAACTGTGTTTGGGTGGCTCCTGAGGAGGTGTGGGTCAGCAGTGGACTGCTGCTGGGGCAGGGGCTCTGGGTGCAGCAGATCTGGGTATGGCATAAGCCCTCTTGGAGGAGGTGGCCATTAACCCACCATAGAGCCACCAGAACTTACACAGGACTGAGAAAATAGACTCTTGGAGGGCACAAACAGAACCTTGTGCACACCAGGACCCAGGAGAAGGAAGCAGTGACCCCACAAGAGACTGACCCAGACTTGCCACCTGTGAGTGTCCAGGAGTCTCCAGCAGAGGTGTGGGTTGGCAGTGGCCTGCTATAGGGTTGGGAGCATTGAGTGTAGCAGTGCGTGCATGGGGCCTTTTGAAGGAGGTTGCCATTATTTTCGTTACCTCCACCATAGTTTGGCCTCAGGTCAAATAACAGGAAGGGAACACAGCACCACCCATCAAAAGAAAATTGGATTAAAGATTTACTGAGCATGGCCCCGCCCATCAGAACAAGACCTAGTTTTCCCCTGTCGGTCTCTCCCATCAAGAAGCTTCCATAAGCCTCTTATCCTTCTCCATCAGAGGGCTGACAGACTGAAAACCACAATCACAAAAAACTAACCAATCTGATCACATGAACCACAGCCTTGTCTAACTCAATGAAACTAAGCTATGCCGTGTAGGGCCACCCAAGAAGGACAGATGGGTCGTGGTGGAGAGTTCTGACAAAACATGATCCACTGAAGAAGGGAATGGAAAACCATTTCAGTAGACTTGCCTTAAGAACCCCATGAATAGTATGAAAAGTCCCCACCTGCCAGGGCCCCCCCAGAACCTTTAGATGCCCTGTGGCCCACAAGGGAGAGGGAGTCCCCAGGAAGAGGATGCATGTGCGCGGTTTCATACCAGGGTCGGGAATAGTCTATGGAGGGATGCTGGCAGCCCACTCCAGTGCTCCTGCCCGGAGAATCCCGTGGGCAGAGGAGCCTGGAGGGCTACAGTCCGTGGGGTCGCAAGAGTCAGGCAGGACTTGAGGGACTTGAGCACACACGCGGGGAACGGGAAGGCCGCATATTAAGGGAAAGGCAGCCCACGGGGAGAGGAACCCGAACACCTTCCGCCCGCATCGACTTGGCTCCGCCCCTGTGTCCGGCCCCGCTGGGGCCGCCACGTGACCGCCGCCACCATCTTCCTTCCTGGCGGACACTCCGAGCGGCAGCGGCCCCGTCCCACTGCGCAGGCGCGGCCCAGGGCGCAGGCGCACGGGCTGGGGACGCGCGCCAGAGAGGAGCCGGGCGCGCTCTTTCCAGGTGGGTCCTGGGGGTCTTGAGGGGCTCTGCAGGCGGCAGAAGTTCAAAGCTCCAGAAGGGCGCGTGTCGGGGACCCGTGGCATCGATTTCCCCCGCTGGGCCGCGGGGGCGGGCCGGGCACCGTACGGGACCTCGCGCCTGTGCCCTGTGA
Source organism: Capreolus pygargus (assembly GCA_012922965.1). Taxonomy (NCBI): domain Eukaryota; kingdom Metazoa; phylum Chordata; class Mammalia; order Artiodactyla; family Cervidae; genus Capreolus; species Capreolus pygargus. Next base: position 1,005,610 of record SNSB01004421.1, on the reverse strand, counting down.
CCCCGGGACCGGGCCGCCCGGGGGGAGCGTGGACGCGGGCCTCGTGCGGCCCCGCGGTCGGGAATCCCGGCCTCGGTGCCGGAGTCAGAGGGGGGCCCGGTGCGGCCGGCCTCGCTCGTGTCCTCCCGGGGACACGCTGCCTCCCGGGCCCCGTGTCCCGAGCTCAGGGGCGCAGGGAGGGCGGCTTTCTCGGGGGCGCGAGCCACCGGCCACTGTGCCAACTTCTCTCCGTCCCCAGGTCCAGCCACGACATGGCCACCGCCCTCCTAAGGAGAGTGGCCTCCGCCGTGGGCCCGCTGCTGCAGCTGGGGGCCCGCCCGCTTTCCGCGCTCGCGCCCGCACCCCCGCGCGCTGGTCCTGCGGCGCGCGCGCCCCCCGGCATGATCGCCGCGCTCCTCACCGCGCGCCCGGCGCTCGGCGTGCAGCCCGCCCTGGGCTTCAAGACCAAGGGCGTCCTCAAGAAGCGCTGCAAGGGCTGCTACCTGGTGAAGAGGCGCGGGCGATGGTTCGTCTACTGCAAGACAAACCCGAAGCACAAGCAGAGGCAGATGTAGAAGCCGTGCGCGGGAGCCGGTGCTTCCGCACTGAGAGAACGATGGCCCGTGAACACCCTGCAGCCTTCCGAGGCGCTGACTCTCTGCGGCCTGGCCTGCGCTCACCTCCTGTGGCCCCGGATCCGGCCACGCCAGAGCCCCACCTGGGATCGGGTGCCTCTTATCTCCTGTGAACTCAGCTGTGTTGGTGCTCCGGCGGGCGGACAGGCGTCAGGTGGAGGGAGGGAAAGCAGGCTTTGTCCGTCGTCAGAGGGCAGGTTCTTCCGAGGCTGCCCGTTTCTGTTCAGCCACACCCGTGCTGCAGCCTGTGAATTCAGACTCCTGTTCTCAGCATTCCTGCCTCCAGGGTGAGCGGGGAAGGGCTGGATAGCCTGCCTTAAGTCAGGGAATACTGAACTCGTTTATATGTATATAAATGTGTTTTGGACACTGATTAAATGCGTTTGTCATCCTTGGTCTGAGACTGGAAGTATGTGTGCATACATGTGTCGATGTATGTGTGGGTGCTGTGGGCATTGTATGCAGGGGTGCATGAGTGTGCACATGTTTGTGTGCAGTGGGTGTGAGCTGAGTCGGCAAAACTGCGGCTGGGGACTCCACAGAGTGTGACCTGGAGCCACTGTGCAGTGTCACCCATCACAGGTTACAGTGGATGAATGTTTGAGTCACCCGTCTCTATTTAAAGGTCAGAGCATGACCGAACCCTTTCATAACTCTTCTTCCCAGTACCCAGTGTACCAGAACTTAGAGCCCCGGATCACAGCACAACAGAAAGATCAGCTGAGGTCAGGAGGCAGAAATCTGTGAAGATCTCCTTTCAAGCGCAGTGTAGACGCCGGGAGTCATGAAGGAAGACGGCAGGCTATCACTGCAGGTGAACTCCACACCTGGGCACAGAGGACGCCAGCCCCGGAGGCCAAATGGCCTGCTGGAATCAGCTGTTTCTCTCCTGCTCTGCTTCCCCGACACCCCTCCGTCTGCTCCATGAAGTCCAGGAGTCGATGGCTTCATGATTAGGACCTACATCAGCACTGCCCTCAGATGGAAAGAGCATCAGATCCCCCAGGCTGGCGTGGCCTCGCCTCCATCCTGCTGCAGAGAGGCTACCCCAGGCCTGGCTCTCAGTCCCCAAGGGAAGCTAGTTCCAGCCCTGAGGTTCCAAGTCCAAGGCACAGGGTCCCACGTCTCCAGGGTGGCTGCCTCCATGCTGAGCTCACAGTCCTGCCTGTCTTCCTTCTTCCCCTCTGAGAAGTGCAACCTTGGTGGTCCAGGTTTTCTTGTTACCAGCCAGGAGCCAGGCCCAAGGTCCTGGTCTGTGACCTCCCCAGAAGGTGTGGACACGTCCCTCTTGCTGCCCTCAGCCACCCAGGGCAAGGGGTACTGTCACACATCCTATGGAACAAGACGGGGGCCCCATGCGTGAGGGCCACACATCAGGGTGAAGGTCTCAGGTGCCAAAAAGAGCATCCCTGGAGAAGGGTCACATGAGCTGACAAAAATGGGTGGAAAGGCATGAATAGGCGCGTGTCCAGGTCACCCCATAGAGATGCGGTTGTCTCATCAGTAATCAGGAAATGAGACAAACATGGAGTGCGTGTCTGCCCATCAGATTTGCAGACGTTAAGTTGCACGTTATCCAGGTGGAACGCTGGCCTTAAACAGAGCTTCCTATAAACTGCAGGTGGTGGTGTCTGCAGACACCAGGCAACTCTTACGTGTAAAACACACATTCTTTCTGACCGCGCTCTGGGTGTCATCTCAGTGAGATACTTGCACACACGCAGGAATCCATAGGGCAGCGCTTGTCAGGGCAGGAAACACAACAGTCAAACGCTCTGCCAGGGGTGGGTTTCCAAACCGATGATGACATGGTCCCAGGAGGGTAGGGCACGCGGCCCTGAGATAAATGATGGCTCTCCGAGCCATGACAGACGCCAGCCCCGACAAGTCTCTGAGCATTAAGTATATAAAGAAAAGTGGACATTGGGATACAAAGCGTGTTTTCATTTATGTAAAAAACTCTTACAAATCTTTAACTATACGAGTTTTCCAAGTAAAAGTATTTGGGAACTGGTGTAAAAAAGGTTCTGGGACAATGCACACCAAAACAGCAGTTATCTGCAGTTCTCGGGGGAGGGTGGGATGGGATGGGAAAGAAGGTTTACTTTTTGGTATAGGATTTTTTGAGGAATTGGGTTCGTATCTTACTTTGATAAGTGGTATCTAGGAGGAAAGTGTAAACATTTGTGAACAATCTGCTTACTGAAAAGAATGAGCCAGAAAGATGGGGAAAGAAAAAGTGACCCTCGGCCCCTGCAGGCCCCTCCTGTCCCCAGCCGCCTGCCCCGGCGGGGGGGGGGGGCCCGACTGTCAGGGTTGATGTGTGTGCGGGCTGATGCCGTAACGGCCCGGAGTCAGAGCTCCCAGGTCTCCCTGAAGCAGGATGACAGCCAGCCCTCCACAAGGGGCCTGCCGCTTCCCTCCCCTCACTGTCGGGCCAGGACCCACTCGCCTTTCCAGGCTTTACCTGACATCCGTGAGCCACTGCACAGAGCCAACCTGAAGCTGCAGGTGCCTGCTTGCATTCAAGACTTTCCAACCTCAGTCTCCTTGGAGGGCTGTGGGATCCCCAGACCACACATAGTTACAGAGATTTTTTTCCTTGTCCTGAGAACTTCTAAGATCTAATCTTCAGCAACTTTCAGTTGGAACTTTGTACCTTTTCTTTGGGGGCTTCCCTGGTAGCTCAGACTGTAAATCATCTGCCTGCAATGCAGGAGACCTGGGTTCAATCCTTTGTTTGGGAAGATCCCCTGGAGAAGGGCACGGCTACCCACTCCAGTATTCTTGCCTGGAGAATCCCATGGACAGAGGAGCCTGGTGGGCTACAGTCCATGGGGTCGCAAGAGTCAGACATGACTAAGCGACTTTCACTTCACTTCATTGTTTATCAAGTGATCTTCTTGACTAGAAGTCAAGATAATTTAGGTGCAAAAGTGGGAGTGTCACTTCCCTGGGCTGCTGTAACAAACTCTCAGCCTTGGTGGCTTCAAGCAGCAGAAATGCGTTCTCACCCCCTACTCCAGGACCGCCTCATCGAGACATCCTTAACTCCATCACATCTGCATAGACCCTGTTTCCAGGAGGGTCACATTCTCGGGTTTTGAGTAGATGTAGCTTTGGCGGGATGTGCTATTTGACCCACTGCAAGTGGTGTCGAAGATTTTTGAAAACAATTTTCATTTAAATTAATTATCACTACTAGATGATGTATTCAAATTGTTCAACATGCAAAAGATGCCCATATTCAGTGCTGGTCTTTGTCTCCAACTCCAGACCCAGGCTTTCTCCCTGGAAGCAAGCTTGATCATCCTTTAAGTCCTGAGAAGCTACAGGCAAATTCCTGCAACTCCCGTGCCTGCCCTGTTGTGAGCACTGCCCTAAACTTGAGGACATCTGGACGGTGGCTCATGTCAGCAACCGCGGGGCGTCCTGTCGCCAGTGGCTCTGCCCCAGTGTCTTCAACAAGTCGATGTAGGATATTGTAAGTGTTTTCACTTTAGGGCATTTTGCTGCATCTGTATGAATGTTTTTCTTTTTACTTTTTTTTTTTTTTTTTTTTTTGCTGTGTAAGGCTTTTTGTCCTATTTTGTAATTCGTGGTTGTGATTTCCAATGAGAGATCAGTTACTTTTCCCTCCAGGTTCATTTTTCAGTTTTAAAAAGCACAGGAAAAAAAATGAGAAATTCACAGAACAAAGAGTGCTGTCTTGCATTGCACGAGTAGTTGAAGGTGGCTATGTGGTACTTAAACAGGAAAACAGCTGTCTGGAAGCCAGCTCTGGCCAACCTCTGGGGCCCAGTCAACCAGCTCTCACATGGGAGCTCAGACAGATTCCTCGTCTGGCTGGCATCATGAAAGATTCATTGTCTTCTCCCCAGAAAGTGATGCATGTTTTTTCCTTATATAGCGATGCCATTATACTAAGAACAATATGAATCACAGTGCAGAAATACTGGCAGTTCATTCAGTCTTTCAGGAAGTCCAGTGTCTTTCTCCTAAGATTTCTGTCTAAAGGTGTAATGATTCTTTCAGTAGTTGATGATATGGAATCACCTATTCTAAAACAAAGCCAGTTTTTCACTTATAACTTTCACTGGTTCAGTTACCTAGTTTGTTGTTTGAGATGATGGAATCAAGGAGTCTTCTCTGGTAAGTGAATCAAACTTTGTGATTCATCACTTATTTGTCCATTTCTTTTGCATTATGTTCTGTGCCAGGCACTTGGTAGGTGTATGGATTCATACATTGCAGTCGTCCTGTCTGATAGCTTGACAATATGAATCAACTGTGTATTATCTCCACTGCAAGAGACAGAGGCTGGAACTAGCACACACACACACATAAACAAAGTGCGCAGTGTCTTGCCCACATACGTGGAGAAGGGCCATCAGAAGGGCACTGTGGGCTGTTACGGCAGCTGCCGCTTTCTGTCCTCTCGTAATTCTCGGGCTCGATTTCTATTCTAGTGGCAACCTCTTGACACAGGATGGTGGCTGGAGCTCCAGCTATTACGTCCAACATTCCAGGCAGTCAAAGAGGGAAGGGTTAGAGCACAAACTGAACACCAGCTGCCCCTTGTCCTCATCCCTTTCATCCTTTTAAGCAACTTTCCCCAATTCACCCAGCAACTTTGCTTACTTGCCAGAGACTGCCCTGAGTGCAAAGGAGAAGTAGAAATATCGCCTGTAGCTGTATTCAGGGCTCTACTGCCCAGGTGGAAGGAGAGAAAGGGAGCAGATGCCCAATTGGCAGCTGCTCACGACACATCTATGTCCAGAACCTTCCATGCATCTCCGAGCGATGGGCCCCTCCATGAGGAAGGGCTTCATCCACTCCAGGAACTTCAGTATAACTTGCTTACTAAGAATTGTAAGCGGTAAGATGCCATAATAGTTGCTGGTTTGATATTCTAATACTTTCTATTAGAAGGCTTTTATTTGGCTTTTCAGTTCTTGGTGCTTTCAGAAGTTGATTTCTTTACTATTTTGAAATGCAGACCTTGCTGTTCACTTTAGTGTTTGGAATAATTACTGACTGTGTGCAGGGGTTGTTGTTCTGGCTCTGTCTAAATAGGGTTTTTCTCCGCCCACCCCCGCCCCCCCCACCCCGAGCTCTGTCGTCCCTGCCCTGTGCTGATGGCACGACCTGGTCTGGAGACATTGTTATAACCAGGGCAGCGAGGGTGGCCGAGCGTCATTTTCTTTCTCCCAAGCCTCAGTTACCAGAAACATCTGCCCATTATTAAAAAAAAATAATAAAAAATAAAAAAAACCTTTCTTAAGTTCCAGATTTGCACAGCTCGGAAGCGAGGGGGTCGGGGCCTCCAGGAAGCTGGGTCTGTTCTCCACGCTGGTTCTTCCCTCACCCTCAGCTCTGCCCCTCTCTCCCTGCAGGGCCTAAACTCGGTCTCAGGGTTCTTCTGTATCTACGTAGGTTAGCTGGGTTTTCTTAAGCCAAGGTCTGACTTCTGTCCTATACACGAGGACTCTGAACGGTCCTTGGCTCGAGTTACTGCAGGGAGCTCTCCTGTGAGCTGGGGACAGCATCCCAAGGAGCTGGGGGAGTGACCGTGCCCCCACCCTCAGCCCTGGGTCAGCGGCCCCATCCCCCGTGGGTGGGGTTGGAACCCCCTCGCTGCGATAGTGGCAGGGGAGATGCGCTCAGCAAGGTGTGTTGGGGGGGGTGCGGGGGGAGGCTTCCAGGTGGAGAGTCACAGAGGGCGGAAAGAGCCCAGGACGCCCCAAGGGGAAGGAACCCAGAGAGCAGGCAGAGCGGCAGAAAGCCTGGGGGCAGAGGCTGCAGTGGGTCCCAGGTATGCTGGGTGGGTCCGCAAGCACAGGCTCCCGGGGTGGGGGGCTGGAGGGAGCTGAGGGTGGCATGGGGGCTCTGCCCAGGCCGGGCTGGGGTGGGGGGCCAGACCTGAGAATCGAGGACTCCCCCCTCCAAATGAGGGGCTGAGGCACCATGGGAGCAGGCAGGCCCTCGGTGAGGGGGCGACGGACCCCAGCGGCAGGCGGGAGAGGACGTGTGACCCCAAGTTCAGTTGATCCCGTAAGAAGCATTTTTACGGGGGAACAGCCTCCCAACTGCCTGGCTGTCAGGGAAATGTTCTGATCAAGACCCTAAGCCCGCACCACGAGCCTTGGCCAAGGCTGCATCCCCGCGTGGGGATAAACTCCGCAGGCTGGGGGGAAACACAGGGCATCCACAGCTGCAAGGGGGCCGTCTGTGGGTGTGGACATGGGGCACCAGTCAGCAGGGCCGACAGGCTCCCGCCTGGGCTTCTCCATGAGAAGAAGGGCTGTCGGGTGGCAGCCCAGACAGTTGCAGAATCAGTTGCAGAATCAGCCCCGAGTTGGGGACACCGTGGTCCCAGCAGAACCGCAAAGCACGAACAGTTTCTAGTTTGGGGCTTCTGGGTCCTCTGATGGCGCCATGGGAGCAGGAAGCCTGAGTCTCAGTGAACAGGATCCTGGGCGCACTCGTGGGAGGCGGGATGGTCTGGTCATGTGTGGGGGGACAGGCGTGTGTCTCCCTGCTCCGGAAATGGCCCTCCGGAAGTGACCGGCATGGCCCAGTGAAGGTGGACCCAGTGCTGCCCCGGCCCAGGCCTGGAGGGGCAGTGCCTAGGGGTGTGGGAGGCGAAGGGTCCCCCCTCCGGCCACCACAGGAGGGACACAGGGTGTGGGGAGCGGGGCAGGGGCCCGGGGCCCCCAGGAGCTGGTGCGGCAGGGCTGCCACCTAGACTCTAGGTTTTGGGGGCTAGTTTCCGAGTCAGGGGTCCCGACCAGTCGCTCTCTGGAAAGACCCTCAGCTGGTCTGCAGCTGCCACGGGTGCGCCTGGTGACCGCCTGACCACTGCTGAGATGGTGCACGCGGGCAGCCAGGCGGTGAGCCCCGGCGGGGGCAGGCGCTGGCCTGGACATCTGACGAGCAGGCCCCCGTGGATGGGAAAAGCATGCAAGCCACGGCCTCTGAGTCCCGTGGGTCACCCTCCTCTGTGGGCGGGCCTCACCCAACCGGGGCAAGGCCTGGGAGCCAAGTCCACCGGCCCCGAGAAGGAAGCACTCAGCCCAAGACCGACACAGATGCCCTGCCAGGGTCCCCAGCCTGCGGGTGTGGTCACAGCGGGAACCTCACGCCTCCGCAAGGGCCCCACGAGCCCGCTGCCCTCGGTCTCCAGACTTGGGCCCCTGGCTCTCAGAGGCCGGTTCCTAGACTGCGTCCCTCTGGGTCCATTTCTCTGGGCAGCCTGTCTGAGTCCTTTCAAGCCGCCTAACAGAGACCCACAAGCCGTGGCCTGTGGACAGCAGACGCTCACTTCTCAGCTCGGGAGGCCCAGGGTCAGGGGCAGCCCCGTCGGGCTCTGGCCAGAGTGTCCTCCCAGCGGCCCGGCTCCTCCAGGCACCTCCTGGGCACCCGCCCTGGGAGCCTGCAGTGGCCACGTAGCAAGGTCAGCGAGGCCGGCTGGTGGACACCGCTCAGGCGGAGGCTAGCGAGAAGCTCAGGCATCAATCTGGCCAGCCAGCTGCCCGTGTGAGATTCGAGGACTCAGAGGACTCCGCCACGGCCGCACCCAACGGCCACGGTGGGGGAGACCCTGACCCACGAGGGAGACAGCCCCAGGGGCGGGAACCACGTGGGAGCACAGAGCTGGGGAGACACAAGGCAGGCGTGCCGCGGCGGGACAGACCGGATGCCCGTAGCCCCCTGACCCCACCTGGAAGCCCTCACCCCAGCGTGGTGGTCAGAGGCAGGGCTTTGGGGGAGCACGCTTAGACGGGGTGACGAGGGTAGGGTGCTGGGGTGAGGGCCTGGGAAGAGTCCACCGACACCTCGGCTAGGCGTCCAGCTCCCAGGACCGTGAGAAATCAATGCCTGTCCCTGAAGCTGTTCATCTGGGGTGCCGGGAGGGCCGTCTGAGCTAGAAGAACAGATGGGTGACCCCAGGTCATCTGCGTAAACTCCAGACGCGCCTGGGTGCCGGCTGCCAGCCACCCTGTCAGGTCCAGCCCCTGCCTCACGGCCTCTGCACACAGACCCGGGCGGTCATTGAAGAGTCATCCTCCCCTTCATCCCCTCAGGGGCGCGGAAGCCCCCACCCCCTGCAAAGAGAGGTGGAACTGCATCCCCGAGAGCTTTCACTCCTTCTGCCCAGGCAGCTCCCCAGCGGGCCGCAGCCTCAGATGGAGGCCTCAGAGGCCATCTTCTCACGCATCTGCCATTGAGCTTGCAAGGGTTTTTAAGGTGAAAGCTCTCCTCCTCTTCCTCCTTGGAACATACAAGAATTGGAGATATTTGCCCAGAGCATGGAGAATGGTGGCTTAGCACCCAGGGAGCTCAGCACCCAGAAGAAGTCTGATGGGTGTCCCCTCCTCCCTTTTAAACCAAGTTCCTGCAGAGGGTTCGCTGTGCACATTTGCAGACAAGATCCAGCCAGACTCCCCAATCTCACTCTCTTTTCTAATAAACCAGCATAAAGTAGAATTTATTTACATAAAGCAGTGATCCGTGAAGGTTACCATAACACCCAGGGACCGTATTAACCGCTTGAGTGGAATTCATTAGAAATTAACTACCACTTAAATTAATTTCTGCACAGTCCCAGGCCATAATGGCAGGTGAGGACCGTCCATCAGCTGTGCTGACAGGGGACCTGCCACCGCCAATATTTATAGGCAGGAGCTGGGTGGGGAGCAGGCACCCTGGGCCTGACTTGAGCCCCAGAGAAGGCGCTGTGAGGTGGGGAGTCCACTTAATAAGGCATCAGCCTCACTAACCCACCCTTCCCAGCTGGACCAGAGGCCGCAGGAGGAGCCCCTGACCACTGTGACCTGCAAACAGAGCAATGAGTCTGCTGAGAAACCACGTCATGAAGAGCGTTCTCGCGAGCTGAACTGGTGAGGGCAGGGTGGGCTTTACCCTGCACTAGTGGCACCGGCCCGGAGCCCAGGTTCCAATTCCTGCTCAGGAGCAGCCACAGGGGCTTCCGGTGACTCAGTCATCTCAGGGGAGACTTCTCGTGACGAGGAGATCCACTGGGGCTCCTTTGAAGGCATGGTGTGTGTGCGCGTGCATGTGTGGTGTACGTGTGTGTGGCATGTTTGCGTGTGTGCGTGTGGTGTGTGTATATGTATGGTGTTTTCATGTGCCAGTGGTGTGTGCACATGTGTGTGCTCATGTGTGCGGTGTGTTTCCATGTGTGATGTGTGCACGTGTGTGGTGTGTGCACATGTAGGGAGCCTGCGGGTGTGTACATGGGTGCTCATGTGTGGGGCCTTTCCCCATGTGTGGTATGTGCCTCTATGTGTACGCATGTGTAGTGCATGTGCACATGCAGGGAGCCTGCATGCATGTGTGTACTTGTGAGTACACAGGTGCTTATGTGCGTGGTGTGTTTCCATGTGTGGTGTGTTCACGTGTGTGGTGTGTGTGGACACGTAGGGAGCCTGTGTGTATGTGTGTGCATGTGTGTGCTGATCTGAATTACAAGGAAACCGTTCTGCCTGCCCAGGCTGCACCCCTCGGGGTGTTGACAGAGGTGAGCAGCTGGGGTCTGGCGCCGAGGACCACGCAGGTGGGTCCCAAGGGTCCACTGTCCAGCTTCGGGTCTGTCAGGCCGCCTGCAGTGTCCCTCGGGGACAGTTCTGAGACAAGGGTCAGACGTCCCATTTAGATGTAGCCGAGTGAGCTTCTCCAGGGACCGAGGCCCCAGAACCTGTCTGTCCCCTGCCCTCCAGGCTGGAAAGCTGAGTGGTGGCCGGGCCATGGCCTAGAAGGGGATTGGGCTGAGGGCCAGGGAGGCCAGCCCTCTGGAGAGAGACCCCCCAGCAAGACCACCAGGTGAGTCTGGGCTGAGAGGGCTGGAACTCGGCCCCAGGCCCACAGTTGGAGACCTGGTCCTCAGGAGAAGGGGGAGCCTCCAGGGTTAGCTCCCAACCAGAGCTCCGGGGGGCAGCAGCTCCTCCCCTCTCCCTCCCCCGGGAGCTGCCCCAGCTTCCTCTGGAGGAGCAGGTGTGGACGTGGCTCCAAGCCCCAGTGAGAGGCGGACCACCCACAGGAGACAGCCAAGGTCAGGCGGGGCCCACACACAGTTGGGGGGCTCTGGGCCTTGGGAGTGAGGGGAGCGGGGAGAGATGAGGAACCCCCCCACCCCCGTCTTCACGGTCTCCCGCCTAGACACCTTTCTCGGCTGGCAGGGTCTGACTCCACGTGGTCATGACCGGCCTGGACTGCGTGTTCCTCTTAATGCAGAGCTGTTTTCTTCACCTGCAATCCTGCAAACTGGAAAACAGCATATAGCCCGAGGCACCCGGAATAATGCTGGTGTCATGTGTTAAGAAACATATTTGTTCCGTGCCCTCCGAGGACAAATGACAGACGTGTAAAAATGTCCCCCTGCTTTCCTTCCCAGAATACTTAGTTCAGAATTAACTTCTGTCAAGGAAACACGGCTTCAGCCCCTGCACCCTGGTATTTCCCAGGGCTTCTGTCTTCCTGGGAAAATGCTGCTCGCTGTTTGACACCTGCGATTACAAGTTTACAGAACCCGTATGCGCTCCTGCCGCTGCTGCTGTTTCTCTTTAGGAAAAGCCCCTCATTACAAGCACACAGAAGCTTTTTTTCGGGAGAAGCAAGTCAATTCAGAGACATGGTCGCCCCCAGCGGAGCCGACCCAATTTTTCCAGATGTCTGGGGGAAACTGGCCCCTAGGGCTTAGGGAAGAGAAACAACGTCCCCACCACAGACCCAGGTGCTGGTCCCTGGGGACAGGAGAGGAGCTGGGAGAAGGCACCCAGGTGATACCTATAGGTGTGCAACCCATCCACATGGGCTCACACATGCTCACACCTACACAGATACACCCATCCACATGCACTCACACGTGCTCACACCTACATGGATGCACCGATCCACACGCGCTCACACGTGCTCACACCTACACGATATACCCATCCACACACACTCACACATGCTCACACCTACACGGATGCACCCATCCACATGCGCTCACACGTGCTCACACCTACACGGATGCACCCATCCACACGCGCTCACACGTGCTCACACCTACA
>SNSB01004421.1:961034-993818 GCA_012922965.1 Capreolus pygargus | reverse complement strand
ACGTGCACACACCTACACGGATGCACCCATCCACACGTGCTCACACGTGCACACACCTACACGGATGCACCCATCCACACGCGGTCACACGTGCACACACCTACACGGGTGCACCCATCCACACACGCTCACACGTGCACACACCTACACGGATGCACCCATCCACACGCACTCACATGTGCTCACACCTACACAGATGCACCCATCCACATGTGCTCACACGTGCATACACCTACACAGATGCACCCATCCACACGCGGTCACAGGTGCACACACCTACATGGGTGCACCCATCCACACATGCTCACACGTGCACACACCTACATGGATGCATGCATCCACATGCACTCACAAGTGCACACACCTACATGGATGCACCCATCCACACGTGCTCACACATGCACACACCTACACGGATGCACCCATCCACACGTGCTCACACGTTCACACACCTACATGGATGCATGCATCCACATGCACTCACACATGCACACACCTACACGGATGCACCCATCCACACGTGCTAACATGTGCACACACCTACATGGATTCACCCATCCACACACACTCACACGTGCTCACACCTACACTTAGGTTCACATATCAGGTACTGTATACACACATGAATGCACCCACTCATGCCCATACGCCATGTGTACAAACATACACACCTCACGTGTGTATGCACACACACCCTGCCCTCGCCAGGACAAAGGGCTGGCCTGGGACAGTCGGCAGTAGACAGAGGTGGTCACTGCAGCCTGTGGTTCCCCGCACCTGCCTTTTTTCTGGCTGGAGGGCCGGGGGAGCCCCAGGACAGCTCAGGAAGCACAGCCCTGGCCCTCGAGCCATCCACGTGCTCACACGCCTTTGCCATCGTCCGGAGGTGTGAGGGGCCACCTGATGCTTGGCCATCCTCATTGCCACAGCAGGGGCCCCCCGGAGCCACTTTCCCACATGTGGGCACCCCCGCTTCTGCAGCAGCTCCCACTCCAGCAGGCACGGCCCCACATCCCTGGTGAGTTTCATGGTCATCACCTTGTGCTCTAGGAACACAGGGCTTTTGTGCGGGAAACAGACAAGGAAGCAGACCCGACAGCAGCTCACGGGTCGTGGGAGGAGATGGGGACAATTTGGACTTCATGGTCCTGTGTGATCCCCCCACATCTGAACTTCAGGCCATGGACATGGCAGACCCCCCCCCCCAGGCCCGCCCTTTCCCCTGCACCTTGGAGGCAGGACAGGTGAGACCCCCAGACTCCAGACCTGTGGAGCAGCCAGGCACGGCCATGTGACAGGCTCAGACCCTCTAGGGGAGGACACGGGTGGAATCAGGGCTGAAATGGCCAGGCCCCTGCAGAGAACCAGAGCCCACGGTGCTCACACTCATCAGTGCTCACACTCACACTCAGACTCCCAGGGGCTGGTTCAGGGCACGCCAGAGCTACTTTGAATTCTGCAGAGCAGACCGGCCGGCCAGGGGCCCCAGTGGGCATCTGTGTTACAGGCTCCAGGAGAAACCTCTCTGCTCCTGAGGCCTTCACCCGGCTGGAGGAACCCACCCACAGGACTGGGCTCATCTGCTTTACTCAGAGTCCACTGGTTTCCATGTCAGTCACAACCGAAAACTACCTTCACAGCAACCTTTGACCCAACAAATGGGCACCACGGCCCAGCCAAGTTAACACAAGAAGCCAAGCACCACACAGGCGCCGATGAAGGGAGATCGGCCCACATCCGGAGCTCCAGTGGCCGTTTTGCCACCATGAAGAACCAGGGATGGGAAATCCTTGCAGATGGAGGTCAATGGCCTTAACTCATCTGGCCACAAACCAGCCTTGAGGGACAGGGCAGACCCCCGTGTGTCCAGGACGCTCTGCTGGCTTAGTGCCTGGCGGGCTCTCACACCATGGACTCCCGTGAAAGGTGTTTAGAGCCCCAGCCGTCCTAACCAGCACAGGAAGCCGCAGGCTGCCCGAGCCCCGCGCTGAGATCATCTGCACATCCGTCAGCCTCGTGTCGCCCGGACGCTGGTCGCTGGCCCAGCGGCGTCCACCTGAGCTGCCCCCGGCCTGGCCAGAGCTAGAGCATGATTCTCACCCTGGACGCCCACGGCTGCCTCAGGGTCAACTCTTACTCTGCGTGACCGCCTCCTTGTGAAGGAACTAGAGACAGGATCCGTTTCGTCACGTATCCTTCGTCTCGTTGGCCAGTCCGCGCCTGGGTTTCCACCCCGTGTTGGACCCTAAGTGAGAGCACATGAGTACAGGGCCCGCCCTGAGGAGCACCGTCAGTCGGGAAGAAAGGTGTGTGGCCACATCACCCAGTTATCACCAAAGACTCCACGAGCCGGAGGAAGGAGCCCCGGGAAGCCCTGGGAGGACGTTGGACAAGACGACCCCTGCACACCAGCCCCAGGCCCGGCCTGACACGCCGCCAGCAGCCTTCACTGCCTCTGCGATCCTGGGGCAAGTCTGAACTGATGCAATGATGCAGATGACGAGGGCCTCCGGGGGGATGTCAGGACCTCAGCGGCTGGGTGAGAGGGCAGGGGTCGAGGGTGAACACAGAGCCCACTTGGGTGAGAAGGCTGGCACATTTGTCCCACAAGGAATTGCACACATCAATATGGGATGGAGACCACAGCTCTGGCGTTAGCAAGGAGTGTGTCCTCCAGCAAAAGCGACAGAGCTCTGATGGCTCTGCCCGGGGAGGCAGCCCAGCTAAGTGGGTGTCGTTCCCTTTCCTGGTGATTCTTTGCCTGTCAACTGCGCCTACAGTACCGAGCTCACGTGGTGGGGCCACAGTTTTCTTGGGGGAAGGACAGGCCCAGCAGGACAGCAGAGGAGCCGCCTCCTGGCCCGCTCCTCCCCGGTCGGGGGCACACCCCTCACAGAGCCCGCCTGCAGGTCCCTGTCCCCGCCGGGGCCGCGGTGTTCACGGCGGTCATGGCACTTCAGGATGAGCAGGGGAACAGTGCCCACCCACCATCGCTCCCAGGCATGGAGTCCTCCACACCCTGTTCATGTCTGCAGGCAGGGATTCACTGTTTCCATCTGGAAACCCAAGGGCGTGGGTGCCTCCTGTGGAGACTCTGCCTCGCTCAGTCCTCGTCCTCCGGGAACGGTCAGCTCTCAGCTGCTCGGCTTCATTTCAAACTGGCACGTGCTCTTTCTGCGGTGGAGGGCGAATGCTGTTTGCGCTAAAGGACCGATACACACAGCTGGGACAGAAACACAAATAATCGGCTCCGTGACATTCTTAATAAAAAGGACATGCTGACTTTGTTGTAATGGCAAATTTATAGCATAGTTTTCCTGCTAAGTGAGAGCACGCACAGCTCGGGGAGGCGGCATCCGGTCGTTCACGGACACTGCCCCCTGGGGCCCCACAGGGCCTTCCCGCACCAGCCTGCGCCCCAGGACGTGGGCCCGCGGGAGGGGGCCTTCGCTCTCCTGCGGCTCCCAGGGGACGCGCGTCCGTCAGGTCCCATCAGACTGGACTCTGAGGCTCAGGCCCCCCCGGTTCTCTGGTGCCAGAGGCCTGTGATGCTCTCAGAGCCAGGGGACATCCTGGGGTGACAGGGCCACGGAGCCTGGAGGAGCAGCAGCGCGGGGCCTGCCAGGAGAAGGGCTCCGGTGACCCCCCATGCCCCACCCAGGCCCCTGAAAGGCCTCGCAGGGCAGGTGCCCCCTCCCACATGTCCAAAGGGCAGGTCCCGCCCGTCAGGGATGCGGCCGGAAACCAGGAGGCGGCCGGGAGAGGCCAGAGCAGGCCCGTCTGCGGCCATTCAGCAACATCTGGGGGTTGGAGCAAAACACACAGGCAACGGCGAGCAAAATGGGCCAGAAAAACGCCTGCAGACCGCCCTCCAACTGTGACAGGAAGGAAGGAAGCACGGCTGGCTGCAGTGGAGGGCAAGCCACCCGCGGGGGCTGGGCGAACCCACGACGCCCGCCCGGTGCCGGCCTGAGAGACGGAGCCGGAGACACAGCGGAGCCCCAGGCTCCCCTGCTCGCATGCTGGGCAGACCTCTGGATGTGCTCGAAGGCCAGGCCGGCCCTGAGGGCAGTGGAGGGGCTCACGGCACCATCCGGCCAGCCCAGGCTCCCCGTGGACTGGGGACTGGAGAGCGAGGTGGGCTTGATCACTTGCTGTGCCCTGGGGCCCAGGGGGATGTGACACTGGGCACAGGACCACGCCTGCAGCAGCAGGACTTGGCATTCAGGTGCCTCCAGACAGCCGGCCAGGGGTCCAGCAGCTGAGCCAGGGGGGCCGCAGGCCTGGGGGAGGCCCCTGCACGCGCGTTTTGTTGTTGTTCAGCCGCTCGCTTGTGTCCGACCTTTGCGACCCCATGGACTGCAGCACACCAGGCCTCCCTGTCCATCACCAACTCCCGGAGCTTATTCTAATTCACGTCCATCGAGTCAGTGATGCCATCCAACCATCTCATCCTCTGTCGTCCCCTTCTCCCGCCTTCAATCTTTCCCAGCATCAGGGTCTTTCCCAGGGAGTTAGTTCTTCACATCAGGTGGCCAAAGCATTGGAGCTTCAGCTTCAGTATCAGTCCTTCCAATGACTATTCAGGACTGACTTCCTTTAGGATTGGCTGTTTGGCCTCTGCATTTATAGAGGGACGAGGAGGGTGTCCTGGTCTCTGTGGGAATGTGGTGGCACCTCTGCCCCGAGACTCTTCAGGCCCCACTGCCCGGGGCGCCTGGACTGACCAGACAGTGGCCTGAGCGCCCCCCTTGCCCGCAGGGCAGGCTGAGGCTGAACCAGGGCCTTTTCCTCCCCAAATCCCAGGGTAAGAGTGGGCTGGGCCCTGAGGGAAGAAGCCAGGCTTTCCTGACTTAGCCAGAGGACCGAACAACCACCAGGAGCTTGAAGATGTCTTCTAGTGACCCTCACCTGCACCCAAGGAGGCGGGTCTGGGGGTCTCACTTGAGCTCCCACTGCAGGCAGACAGACAGACACAGCAGGAGCTACGGAGCAGGCCCTTCAGCAGACACTAGGCACCCCCGTGGGCATCGCCCTGCTGCCGGCTCATCGTCATGCCCGCCTGTTGGGAATGTTAATGCTTATATTTCATTTTCTGTTTTAATTTCAACATGTGTCAGCACTGGATCCTTTACCATCACTACTCAGGGGTACTTTCCCCAAACCTCCGAGGCCGGATAGTTCCTGTTGCTGGGTTTTAAGCCAGTGGAGTATTACGGGCTGTGAAGTCTCCATGGAGCTGACATCGTCACATCCACGGGTATTGCATGAATTTGAAAGCACACCGGATTGGATTTCTCGCATGTAAGTTAAACCACCCTGGTCCCATTGGTTCTGCCAGCCTCTCATTACAGAACTGAACACAGTAAAACATTTAATTTGGATGGGATTCTGTTGTATTCTGTTGCCAAACTCTATACAGAAAAGCACTTTTTTAAACTTAAAAACCACAACATTTTGTAAAGAGTTAGCTGTTCATATTCTGTATGAAAAATGCATCTGGAAATAAAGGAGACCCAAGAGTTTCAATAACAAGGAATTCACTGCCCACATGCAGCAATCATTTTCGGATTTGAACTTGCTATTAATTTGCAATATTTTTCAATAAGACTTTGCACTTCTCAAACACTATCCCTAGGGCAGACTGAGTCTTGGAGGCCTCGTCAGAGTTGAAGGTGGAGTTTATTGGAGAGTTTTGCAATTATGACTAGGCTTTTTCACAGCATAAAATTTAAGTGATGTAGAAGTTTATTAAATAGAAAGTAAGGGCACATCTGCCACCCCCGCAGGTCACTGGTGGCCGCAGAAGTGGTCTGGTCACAGTTCTGTGTTTGTTCTCCTGACCCCTTGTATGGTGTGTGGGGGGGGTGTCTGTGTGTGTGTGTACACACGTGTATATGTACGAGTGGAGGTGAATTTTACTGCTGCATAGTCATGCTCTTGCTGTCTTGATGACCTGCCACACCTGGACACACAGCTCTGCTTCTTCCTCTAAGCACCTACATGCTGCTGACTCCTGTGAATCCAGCACAACTGATTTACCTTTCCCTGCACATGGACACTTGTGTTCCAGTTTCCCACTCTTATAGACTATTTCCGAGAGCACCTTGTACACGTCCTTTTGTGCCCCTGAGCCAGCAGATTTCTAAGAAACTGGCCTGGAAGTGAAGCGGTCAAGTCCGAGCTGGATGCCAGCCCTGCCCCGGGCTCACTGTGTCTCTGGTATCCAGCGTCTCCGGCCAGAGTGAGGCATGCTTGTCCTACTCCTCCCTGGAGTTTCTGTCCTCCCTGGAAGACAATGGGACACTGTGCTTGGCACCTGACCTTCCGATAGGATGCAGACCAGAGCAGGAAGTGGTCCCAGGTTGGATTCCCATCTGGACCTCTTTAGTCCGCATTGAGTCAAAGCTGACAGTCTGTGTCTCTTCACCTCTCAGAAGTTTTGTGATGTATCTGATTATTTTCTCCATTTTTCTCTCCTATAAATCCCAGAGAAGTGCCAGATCCTGTGGGCTGAGCGTCCGTAGCCCTGTCCTGAGCGGACCAGCTCAGTCCACTGATCTGATCTTGAGCCACGTTCACACCATGGATGAGCCTTGTTCTAGTATTTTGCACTGAGATGGAGGGAATCATGGTTCTCATTTCTGATAGGTTTTTTTAATCATCCTCTGCTTCTTTTTGGTGACACCTGATTTTTGTTGTTCTTCTGCGAGTGTGTTGGCCTCTCTGATAGCACTGTAGATGCTGTCTAAACGTTTGAAGTAGTTTTTAGGCCCCTGGACCCCGTGTTCCTAGAACCCCCCGTGTTCCTCCCTCCTGCCCCGTGTGGTTGGTCTCTATCAAGAGCTCGAGATGGAGCCGGCCTCGCGCGTGGGGTGGAGGGTCTGCTCCTCCAACACCGTGGGCTCCGTGCCTGAGCAGGACACAAGACATCTGGTGGGAAACTAGTCAAGAGTCAGTGCCAGCTGCTCACCAAAGAAAATGTAACAATCCGAAAAGACTGAAAAGATGCACAGTCGCCCTGACATTGGGGAAGCCCAGCTCAGCCTGTCACAGAGGCCCGTGTGTTCCCCTCGGAGAAACACACATTTAACCCTGCACATCCAGTGCTGAGCAGGGTGTGGGGGCCAGTGCCCACAGAGGCTTCAGGGGAAGCAAGAACAGAAGTGGCCTCTTGAGAGGGTATCTGACCAAGCCGACTAGAGGTGGGTATGTTTCCCCAGCAATCACATTTTGGAGAATTTATCGTGCAGAAATATTGGCGCTTGCACATGATGATAAATGTTTAAGGGCATTCATTGGATTGATGTGGAAATGTCCTGAGTATCCATGGTCAGCAAATGTTGAATAGAAGGTGGTCCATCCACCCTTGGATATTGAGTAGATGGTCCACCTGCCCTTGTATGTTGAGTAGAAGATGGTCTGTCCGACCCTAGATGTTGACTAAATGGTCCATCCATCCTTGGACGTTCAGTAGACTGCCCATCTGCCCTTGGATTTTGAGTAGAAGATAGTCTGTCCACCCTTGGACGTTGAACAGATGGTCCAGGCTATGGAAGGAAAACGGAAATGAACTCGGTGTTGCTCAGTCTCTCAAATGGAGCCCAGTGGCCACTGAGGAAGAGGACTCGGGCATGCTTCTGCCTGGGAGGAATCTGCCCTTTGGACACTTACTGTCCTGACAGAAGCATCCAGAACATCTGCCAGAAATTTAAGATACTCATGGGACCCTTCAACCTAGATCCACTCACGGCTCCTTAAGGACAGAGCCAGTCACCGCTCCCACCAGGCGGTGTGGACAGCCTCATGGCTCTCTGTCTTTGTGGCCCTGACTCTCTTCCCAGAGCGCTGCTCTGGTCCCGCCCGAGTCAGTGTCTCCCGAATCCTCAGGGCCCAAGTAGAGCTGTGCGCCCTCTGTAGCCGTGATGCTGAAGACTGCTCAGCAGGGTCCACTGAAGACGGTCAGTAGCTCTTGAAATAGCTATTTAACGCCTGTAAAGTGTTAGAGCAGGCTGGCAGAGACAGAACTCCAGCTATTAGGTCAAACCACATGAAATTGCTGGTTTTCATATTTTTGGTGTACAAACAGTCACTTTCAAAAGATCCTCTGAATATATTTGCCTTCAGCAAAAGGCATGATTCAGGAGCAGTCAGAGGAGTGTATTAAGAGGAACAAATATTATTCTGAGCCATGGTGCAGTACAGGTTTTATTTAAAAATAACAACAAGACAGAAAAAGAGCTCACTCATATGTGTAATTTAAATTGCGTGCTATTTTGCACACACGTAGAGAAATGTACAGAGATAATAACCCGACTTTTAACACTGCACCTCAGAGAGATAGGTCCAAGGCCAGGATGAAGCTGGCTAACTTTTTCATTATCCCGTTTCACGTGGTACGATGAGCAAACACTGCTTTGGTAATTAAAATATTGAGTAAAACAAAAGCTAAATGGAGTGAGAAAACCATCGTGGTGATCTAGATCGCTGGGTCAGAATATGAGGCTCTTAGTAAATGCAGACTTCTTTTTTTAAGGGAACAGAACTGTCTCTTCCTGGGGGTGCTGGCTTACAGCATTCAGGAGAGGGGACAGCGGTTTGGAGCCCAGACAGGTCTCGGGACTGGGAGGCCTGGGGTGGGAAACAGATGTCGAGAAGGGACCAGGCGCCGGCCAGGAGGCTGCTCAGCGCTGGGGAGATCAGCCAGGGAGGCCAGGGCCCCCGATGTCCCACCGTGGGTGGTGCTGAGAGCTGCTTCAGGGAGGGTGGGCCTGTGGCCTGATCCCCAGCACCTGCATGTGCCCACCCGAGTCCCCGCACATCCAGCAAAAAGCTCCGGAAACCTCATGCCCCCCGTCTGACTGCCCGCGAGGGTTCCTGGACTGTGGGCTGGCCCGGCCTCACTGGTGAGACGTCTCGGTCCTGGGCAGGGCGCTCACCGTGGCCCCCGCCGCCCCAGAAAACAGCTACGCTCCCTCGCTCTGGTCCTTCCAGCCCACCCCTCTACAGGCTGTGAACCAGCAGGCTTTCCAGGGAGACCGTGGCCTCTCCGCTCTCCCTGTGTACACCCCGACAGGCCCGGCCAGCGAGGACGTCCACTAAACCGCACGTGTCTTCAAGTCTTCTCGGCACTGAAAACCCTGGTTCTGGAAAGACCGTCCTGAGCGCAGCTGCCCCCCGCGCCCCCGAGTCACACCGAGCCCCGGCGTGGGGGCGCCCGCTGCAGCGGCGGGCACGATGCCCAGCTTTGCTATCCTGCTTCCACTCCACTCCGGGGCTCCAGTCACCAGGTGCTTAGTCGCCCCTTGAAACAGTCCCTGTTGGGCAGCCGCAGGCTTCACGGCGCGCCTCTGAGCAGGTAGTTTGCTTTTGTTTCCAATTTTTAGGGATCGACTTTTTAAAATTTCCTTATAGTTACATAAGCTACTTATGAGACCCCTCTAAACACAGCCCCCAATGCCCCTGAAGCCCCTGGTGGTTCACACAATAAAAGAATCCTCCTTTAATGCAGGAGCCCCGGGTTCGACCCCTGGGTGGGGAAGATCCCGGGGAAGGAAACAGCAGCCCACTCCAGCATTCTTACCTGGAGAATCCCATGGATGGAGGAGCCTGGTGGACCACGGTCCGTGGGGTCACAGGACTGCGCGGCCCGCACTGACACTTCTAAACACAGCACACGGGCCTGAGAACCTGAACTCGTCCCACTCTGTCCCCCTCTCCCTCAAAGGCACAAAGAGTGGAGCGCTTTCAGCCCAGCCCTTTGCTCCTAAGCCCCACCCACACAGGGTGGGCGTCCAGACACCAGGGCGCCTGCAAAGCAGGCCATGAGGGGCAGCCGGGGGCTGGGGTCGGCTCCTGGGGGCCCAGCTGCTGGGAGCACGCGTCTCTCTGGCCCCCCGGGGTCCCCTCTGCATCCCTGCTGGGGCCCGGCGTGGGGGCTGTGAGACCCAGAGACCCAGACTCAGGTCCAGGCACAGACCCTGCCCTCTGCATCTTCGGGGAAACAAAGAGGCAGAGAGTGTGGGTCTGCCGGGGTGAGCGCTGTGGGGAGCAAGGTAGGGTGGAGGGGTCCCTTCCAACCTCTGGTCGAGAGCGGGAGGGCTCCCAAGGAGCTGCCGTGACGGGAGCCCCGAGGTGGAGGTCTGGGCGGAGCGCCCCGTCTGAGTGCAAACCAGCCTGGGTTCCCAGGAGAGGGGCTGGGAGGGGGCCGAGGGACGCGCCCTCCTGCGGGTGAGTCGGCACCTCCAGGGGCCTGGCTGGCACATGCTTGGCAAGAGGCCCTGGGAGAGCATGCACCTCCCATGGACGTGGGGACCAGGCTGAGGGTAGGACGGGAGGGGGGACCGTCATCAGGCTCCGGGGGGCGGGAGAGGAGAGAGCGTCGCTGGGAATCTCGGCCGCAGCTGGGTCAGCCTGGGCCGGCCCTGGGGGTGGGGGGACAGAGAGGGTGAGCACCATGGCCCCTGCTGGGTGTGGTCCCCGAAAGGATGCCTCTCCTGGCCATCACGGCCTCAGGGCACCCCCACCCCCGCCCACAATCCGGCTCACGCTCTCCCCTCTTTCTCCCGCGGCTCCCCTCCCCCGCCACTCCTGGAGGGTCTCCTGGTCTCCCTGGACCACCCCTCCCCGCCCTGCACCACAAGGATACCTCCCTTCTAGCATTTTCCATGGGAGATGAGCCGGGGAACTCTGCGCTCTCAAGTCTCGGGGAGAAGCTGTTCTTCCCCCAGGGGTCCTGTCACTGACTTGATACATAGTTAGCTTCTTTTGTTTTAGCTTGTTTTCAGTTTCCGGGACTGCATTTTCTTCTTTCTGCGTTCATTTTCTTCTTCGCTTGTACAAAGTGTAGAGGGATCCAGAGCCGGCTGAGGGACAGGGGAGGCTTCCCCACCCACACCCCCCGGGAGACACCGGGCTCCCCCTAACCGCCCCCCGCCTCCTTCCACAGCGTGTGGGTCTGTGCAGCGCTTCAGTCCCCTGCCTCAGGCGTGCCGCGGCCTCAGAGGGACGGCGGCTGGAGGGGGGGTCCCGCTACGCCCGGGGCTGCCGGGCGTCCAGTCCCCAGTGCCCGAGAGGGCACCTTCCCTGCGGCCAGTCGGGTTCTTGGAGGCGCCGTGGCTCGGCTCCAGGAGAATGTCCCTGAAGGGTGGTTTTTGGGTGACCTCACTTTGGAATGTGCCCAGCGGCTTCCCACCCAGTCTTGAGCCTGCCCGGGGGCAAAGGGTAGGAAGTGGGCCACAACTCTCAGGGGGCAGTGCCCTGTCCTGGGCAGAGGGTGTGGGGTGCGCAGGAAGTCATCTGTGCATTTGTCAGGCCCAGCTTCTTTTGTATGTGTATTCTTTGCATTCTTGACTTCTTTTGTATTGCAAACACTTCGTGTTTGGGTGTTAGATCGCCCACCGTGTGGCCTGTGGTTCCACGTGGCTCATCGCCAGCTGCGTGGTGTCTCATTCTCTGACTGTCCCACGGCTGGTCCGAGCCAGGCCCATCATGGGGCCATCACACGCGGACACCCTGGGCCACGTGCCCGCGGTCGTCTAGGGTGAGGGCCTGGGCGTGACGTTCTGTCACGGTGAGGTGACTCCAGGCCACGGAGAGGTGGCCACTGCCCACATCCTCACCAGCTTGGGCTCCGCACACCCCCGATGGGCAGCCTTGCATTTTCCTGGGATGTGGGGCGGGGGGTGGGGGTCTGACCTTCCCGTGTGTTTATTCTCCTTCTGACTCTCCCCGACTCCGAAGTGCCCTTCAGTCTTATTGTTAAGGTGTAATCGACTGTGACACGTGTAACGCAGCGAATGACGTCTGTGAAAAGCCCACACGTCTAGCGTGCCCTCCGGTGGGCTGGCTGCCTTCGTCTCAGGGGTCTGAGACAGGTCCTTTGAGTACGCACCTCCTGCTGTTCCTCTCCCTTTTACGATCCCGAGGAAACCACCAGCAAAGTCGGGCCGGGCTCTGGACGGGCCCTGTGCGCTGGGTCCAGTGTGGGACAGCCAGGGAAAGCCGTGCAGCGGCGTCGCCCCGAACCCCGCGCCCGTGCAGGCAGGAGCCACCCGCCCCAGGCTCCGCGCGGGACCCGAGCCCCTCCCGAGCCGGGCGGCCGGGCTCCCTGGGACTGTGACTTGGAGATGCCGCCTTCACAGCAGCCCATAAATTCTTCACTAGAGCCGAGCGCCGCAGAGCTCATGCAAAATGAATCACGTTTTGTAATGGCCCTCGCACCAGAGTCTTTGGGGAAAATACTGTTTTCAGCAAGACAAAGCAAATTGCAGGCATCCCTAAAGGGGCCTGACTCACGCTCATGGAAACACACTTCATCTGACACAGTTACTCTAACAATCTCGTGTGTCGTCTTTCATGGAACACAGAGCGAGCTCTGCCACATGAGGCATGCGGGCGGGTGGCTGGCTGTCCTGGGGCTGAGATGCCGGGGCAGTGGCCCCAGGGCCTGAGGACGGCTGGCGCCTCCCATCCGCTGCCTGTCCCGGGTCAGCACAGGCGGCTCCCCAGGGCCAGCAAGACCACCTGTGACCCTAGGTCCTCCTGTACCTGGAAAGCGAGACTCAACCCCCTCAGCCCTCGTGGATACCCCGGGCCCCGAGGCCCTCCTGCCCTGATCTCCCTCCACGCCCAGCGCCGCAGCGTGGGCTCCAGGCCTCGGCCCCCAGGCTCTGTGCCCTGCACGAAAAGCGAGGGCAGAGAAGTGGGGAGGGCCCTGCAGCCCGTGACTGACTGCACCACCCACACCTCGAAGAGCGGAGAGGGAGGAGCGGAACTCAGGCCCCGCTGACCGGGGTGCGGATGGAGCGGGCAGCGGCCGGAGGTGTGGACGCAGGGCGGGACGAGTGGCAGCCGGGAGAGCCCTGGGCTGGGGTGCTCGGACTGAGGCTCGGAGCCCAAGGGCTGGGAAGAGACCCGGGCACCCTGGTCCCCACCGACCAGACACGCACGTGCCGTGCACAGACCAGCTGTGCCCCTGGCGGGGGGGGCTCAGGGTGGGCGGGCGCTGCTGTGCAGATGCCCTGAAGACCCTCCATCAGGGGAGGCTGAAGGGAGAGCAGCAGGGTGGCAGGATGGCTGTGTGTGTGCGTGGGTGTGTGTGTGTGCACACATGTGCCTGGGTGTGTGTGCGGAGCAGGATGTGTGTGTGTACACATGTGCCTATGCGTGTGGAGTATGATGTATGTGTGGCTGTGTGTGCACACACGTGCCTGTGTGTGTCTAGAGCAGGATGAACGTGTGCGTGTGTGTGCGCATGTGCCTGTGTGTGTGGAGCAGGATGGCCGTTAGGGAAGGAGATGGAAAAGTCCCGGGAAAGCAGCGCCGTTTCCAAGCGGCCTGGATTTCCCTCAGGGCAGCAGAGCAGACCGTGCCGTGGGGTCCCCAGGCGAGGCTGGGAGTCAAGGTGGGGCCAGAGGGGCGGGGATGGTGGGGAAGTCCCCGCAATGTGTCACGTATGTGTGAGTTGCGCGTGTGAACCATGTGCGTGGATCGTGTGTGAACTGTGTGTTCAAAGGGTGAGTCCTGTGTGTGCGGATGCAGCACAGACCAGGCGTGAGGCTCACGCTGAGCTGTGTGTGCGGCACGTGCCTGTGAGCGTGTGTGCTCACGGCCTGGCCCACGGGGACGGTCACCCGTGTGTCCACCCGCACTCCTTACCTTCACATTGACAGTGTGGTTGCCTTAAACACTTCCCGCACAGGACAGACCAGTGATGGCCATCCCGGATGAGGGCCTGGGGGGGAACACAGGTCCAGGCACCGTGTAGCCTGTGAGCCCTGCCATCGAAAAGCTGTGCTAAAAGACCCAC
Source organism: Capreolus pygargus (assembly GCA_012922965.1). Taxonomy (NCBI): domain Eukaryota; kingdom Metazoa; phylum Chordata; class Mammalia; order Artiodactyla; family Cervidae; genus Capreolus; species Capreolus pygargus. Next base: position 980,008 of record SNSB01004421.1, on the reverse strand, counting down.
ACATCCCCCTCCTCAAGATTCATGGTGCAAATTCAGGCAGGAAGTAGGAGAAACCACACTGAGCGCTGTGTGCCCACGACACCCCCTCGGGCGGACCCCTGAGTCCGCAAGTCTGCAGCTCCCGCCTCAGGCCCCTGCAGGCTGACAGACCTCTGACCGTCCAGTGGGCCCGTCCAGCCTGCTGTGTGTGCCCAGCGGAGGGGGCTGGAGGCTGCCCACCATTGCACAACAGAGAGAAAAGCGCACACATCCTTCCCAGCCCAAAGTTCCCAACACACCCATGGCGTCAGAGCAACCTGCTCCCACCAAGGGTCACTCGGCACACTCCCCCTCGAGGCCTCCACCCCCCCTCCCTGGACTTCTGGCTCCTCGACCCCTCCTCTCCTGCCCAGGACCCCCAGCCTGGTGTGAGGTGGGGGCTGCAGGGAGACGGGGCTGCGCTCCAGGGCCGTGAGCGCGCATCCTCAGTCACCGGGGCTGCTCCCCCAGGCCTGGCATCTGGGTGACTCGCGGGATGGATCATACTGCAGAGCAGTGCCCCACGCCAAAGCCGGGTGGATGCCCCCAACCTCTGACCTCGGGAGGCAGACCTGGCTCTGTGAGGGACGCTTCCCACAGTGGGCCAGAGGAAGCTGAAGGCCTGCGGGGCACGCCTGGGCCAACGCATCCCGGGAGGAGCTGTGGGTCCGGATCCCAGGCAGCTCGCTCACACACCGGTCTCCCTGCCACCCCCACCGTCTCAGTTAGCCCCACCCCGCAGAGGTGGGTCTGCAGGTGGGGTGCACTGGGTGCCCCCAGAGCCGGGCGCCGCTGCCGCAGGCCTGCCTGGACTCTGGGTCTGAGCTGCCCCGGACCTGGGCCTCTTCCCAGTGCAGGCGCCACGGGGTTCCTGGCACATCCCCGTCCTGTCCCCACCACACCCCGAGCCTCCCCGTGCGCAGAGTGGGCGCTGACTTCTCCTGCATGCCTGCGGCCGGGGTCTGGGCAGGCATGCATCCTCTCTGGCCCAGGGTGAGCAGGCCTGCCTCCAGGTCCTCGGTCAGGAGGGGTGGTGCCGGGACGAGCGTCCACTTCAAACCACACACGTGGGTCTGTGCACCACAGACCTGGCACCGGGGGTGCAGACAGGGGTGGAGGGCTCCCATGGGTCGCTGGGCAGGCAGGACCACTCGTGGACCACGACCAGATGCATGGTTGAGCCAGGGTTTGCTGTCTGCCTCCAGGGGCACAGACGGGAGTGTCTCAGGAGGCCCTGGGTTGGGGGGAAAGCAGGAGATGACCCCTCCCGGACGGTGGTGGGAGGCTGGAGCCAGGTTCCCAGGCCATCTGAAGATACGATGTCTGAGTAGGGGCTCCAGGCCAGCCTCTGGGGGTGGACAGGGTCGACACGTGCAGGGTCCCTGATGAAGGGTGCTGGCGCCAGGACCCAAGCCCCCTAAGGCTGTGGCTGAGCTCACACGGGGAGGCGGCTGTTTCCGGGTAGAGAGCCAGGACCACAGCTGCTGAGCCATCACCTGTCTTCCCACTTGATCTTTGGCTCCACGGGAGTTCCACAAGATCCCCCCAGGGCCCCAGGGCCCCTCAGAGGCACTCTGTGGAAAGGTAATGCCAACTGTTGCTATGTGGGGGGAGGGCCTAGGAGCGGAAGGCCTCCTCTCCCACCGTCCTGCTGACGTCTTGCCAACAATCGCTGCTGTTTGGAAGCGCTGACTTCACTGCGGCTTGTTACGCAGCGAGTGCGGACAGCTACTCTGCCCTGTGCTGGCTGCTCCGTCTCTTCCCCTGAGCAGACTTGCTCCGTACGCTCGCCTTGGAATCCCCCCTGGCCTGGAAATGAGCCCGACATGCAGCAGGCATCACACCCCAGCGTCCAGAGCTTAGAGTCTCCTGCCCTCAGCTACAGCCCACACGAGGGCACAGGGGTGTGCGTGGAGGTTCCCAGCTCACTCAAGTGTGAACAAAACTTCAGAAATGTGTAATGACAAACACCTCCACACGGGCCGCATGAAGGCACCACTCTCCCGATGGCCCTCTCTCCTGTGCTCGGGGCAGGGGGCGCCTCACCACCCTGGTGTGGGGTCCAGCACCTCCTGCACCGCCCACTCAGACCAGCCCTACCACCCGCTGGGCTGCTCCAGGCCCAGGACCGCTGCCTACACCGGCCATGTCCCTGCCCCAGAGGCAGCGTCACAGGTACAGGCTTCCGTGCACAGATCAGCCTCACCGGCTTCAGGGCTTCACCCTCTTTCCAACGGAACTGAGTTCGCTGACACCGAGAGACTGGAAGAGGGGAAGGGGGCCACCTCGGCAGACGTTTGGCTTAGATCCCCTGGCTTAGCCCTGTTCTGGGCAAGATGGTCCAACCCAACCCTGACCTAAAGCTTCAGCTCTGGTGTGCCCAGACCTGGGCCCCCAGACCTGAGCCCCAGACCTGAGCTCCCAGACCTGAGCCCCCAGACCTGAATCTCCAGACCTGAGTCCCCAGATCTGAGCCCCCAGACCTGAATCTCCAGACCTGAGTCCCCAGATCTGAGTCCCCAGACTTGAGCCCACAGATCTGAGCTCTAGACCTGAGCCCCAGACCTGAGCCCCCAGACCTGAGCCCTAGACCTGAGTCCCCAGATCCAGGGAGACCTCCACGTCCCAGGAACGTAGCCCAGGGTTAATACACACACGCCGACCAGCCCCTCCCCCACCCCCTGCACACAGGGAGAAGCAAGGACCAGCCTGGACGTGAGCTGTTCCTTATGAGGGTCCCGAGCCTGGCGTCCACCCCGTCCAGCTGCACTCAGGCTGGGTCTCGAGGGAGCCGCCTCGACACGCTTCCTCCATCCCGGCCTCATCCTGAGTTCCGTCCAGCCAGGCCTGCCCCGCCACGCTCCCTCTGTAAACACACAAAAGCCACACGGCCTACATCCATCTCCTACAGCTTCATTTTTTTTTTTTAAAGCAAGGCTGGAAAGGAATTTTTTTAAAAAAAGGAAAGAAAGACTAAGAAGGTGATGAAGAAGATAAAAGGCACATGTGGGTGACAGAGACTATGACATAGTCAAATTTTATTAATGGCTCGCCATATGCATGCGGAGGATAATTAACTATTCACAGGTGAAATTAGCTGATAGGGGTGGCTGTCTCGAGCAAATCGAATGAGCTCCGATTGTATCAATAGTTACCAACCAGTGTCCCTGGTTATCCAAGCATCAAATAAATTTGTCCACTCTTCTTCCTTTGGGGGGAGAAACTTTAATTATCCAGCCCTGGCGCATGGCAGGTCATTAATAAAACCTAGTTATCGGGGCCGCAGCTTCCGGAGTTTTCCTGTTATCCATCTTTTATCTAAATAAACATTTGGGAAATGTCCTTAAAATTATTACAGACACTTCGCCCCTGCCCCACAGCAGGAATTCCTAAGCGGAGCGGGCCGCGTCTGCAGGAGTCCGGCCTCCGCGGGCCGGGCCGAGCGGGGCGGCGCGACGGCGCGACGGCCGGGCTGCGGGCGCAGATAAGGGCGCCGCCGTCATGCGTCTTCGCGCGGCCGCGGCCCGCGCTCGTCTCCGTCCGGCGCCGCGTACATCACTGCTGGGAGCGCGCGCCGCGGGGACGGGCGCAGGCCCGGCGCCCTCCGGGTGCGGCGCGCAGGCCGTCTTCCTCCATTAGAGGCGAGAGCGCCCCGCGGGCGCGGGTCGTTCCTTTTCCTGCGCAGCGGAGGCGTCCAGAGGCCCCGGGGCCGGCCTGCCGGGCACTGTCGCCCGCGGCGTCCGTCCCGGGCAGGTCCGTGCCACCCGCACCGGCGGGGGGGCCGGAACGTCGGCTCCCGGGCCGCGGGGCCCGCGACTGAGTGCAAAGGCTTCCCGCCGCCGACCGGAGGGCGCCCGGAGGCCCTGTTCCCGGGCGCGCGCAAAGGCCTCACCAAACCCTGCCCGCCCCGCGCTGCCCGCTGAGCCCCTCCAAGCACAGACCGACCGGCCAGAGGAGCGCGTGCCCCTTCCTGCTCACCCGACGCCCCAGGAAGGGCCGTCGGGAGACGCTCGGGGTGACTTTATTCCGGCCCCCCCTTGCCTTGTCGTCCCAAGCACTCCTGAGGCGCCGCCTTGGGGCAGAGGTGTTGGGGCCGTGGCTGCCGCGTTTCTCAGCACACAGAGCTGCCCCGGTGGGTGTCACCAGCTCAGACCAGAGGGCAGCCCCCCGCCCCAGAGTGACCCGGGGCAGCAGGCTGGAGCGTCCTCAGCAGCCGTCCTTCTCACAGACAGGAGGGCGAAGGCAAACTGCTCGTGGCCTTGACACTGAACCGAGACTTGGACCGGAGGCAGGGCTTCCGAGGGTCCTGCCCCCCAGGCCTGTCAGGACCTGGATGGGGTCTGTTTCCCAGACCTGCCCTCGTGGTTGGAGTCAGGGGGGAGGTTGGGGTGGCCAAGCACTTAACAAGCCAGAGCAGCGGGCTTGGCGCAAGATCCAGGGAGAGCCAGGTGCCCCAGAGGCCCGGGGACCCCGGGGAGGGGCTCGCCCGTGCCCTCGCGTTCTCATCCAGGATGTGGGAGTCAGCCACTGGGGTCCGCCGGCCCCTCTGGCGGGCACTCGCAGCGGAATCACCAGAATAAACTGCCCAGGACAAAGTGTCCAATCGTCACACAAGCAATACCGAGCTGATCACGCGTGCCTAACGGCCACTGTCTATTCAAGTATAGGTGTTTTTTGCTCCGTGAATGTCCAGATCATCTCCCACAGGTATCTCCTGCTCCCGTAAAGGCCCCTGGCAGGGCGCGGGTGCCGGGTGCTGAGACCCGGACAGACCGGCTCTCTCCCCGTCTCTGCCTCCAGGGCACTCGGGACCGTCAGGGGTCGGATCTCCAGGGCACCTGCCGTCCCTCTGTGGCTGGTTGGTCGGGGCGTCTGGGTTCCCCCGGTTGTGTCTGCCTCAGTAAAGTGCCCCAGAACTGAAAGAGGCCGCAGGGGACCCGGGGGCCCCAGGCAGAGATGGGGGGCCTCAGTGTCATTGAGGCTGCAACAACTCTTCACCAGCAGGTCCCCGCCTGCCAGCCGCTCTGGAGGAAAACCCGAGGGGTGCAGGGAGACCCTCCGCCGGCCCAGACTGCTCATCTCCTGGGAGGAAGGAGGACTGTGAGCCCCCAGAGTTTCATTTCCTCCCTGATGCGAAATCCCAAACCCCACCAGCCAAAGCTGAGACACACCTCGATGCAGGAGCTGCATCTCCTGATGCAGCGCTTGCCAGCCGGGCACCACGGCAAAATCCCACAGCCGGTGGCCTCGGGCACGGGAGCGGCTTTCTCACCGACCAGGGGCCCAGGCCCGGCTCTGGCTCTGTGGACACCACAGCCGCGTGAAGACAATCCCGCACGAGACCTCAGGCGTCCTCCCGTTCAGCCCCAGCACCAAGTGGGCCGACGGCGTTGGGGATACGAGCGGCCCGCGTGCCCGACTCCAGGCTGGGTTCCCCTCTGACCCCCTCGCCAGCCCGGAAGTCCTCGGCTGCTCTCTCTCCACCATCTGTTAAACAAGTGCCTAAACCGCAGGCATTTTAAGACGTTTAAGGGCAAGTGGTGCTTCGGAGACAAGGCGATCCTTCCTGCTGCTCCGTGCTCTCCCTGGTGGTTGGGACCTTCGCTGTGGACACCCGGCAGCAGAATTTGCCCGCCACCCCCCGACCCGGGGTCTCTTGGCCCCTGGTAGGGTCTGCTCAGGGGACGGAGGAGCCGTAAAAGCCCGCCCGCCTGGTGACGGGGATGCGCCGCCCCTGCAGGGCTGGCCAGTGGCTGAGCCTCTGGGGCCCCGGGCAGAACCGGGTGGGGTGGGGAGCGACCATGCTCAGGGCAGCTTACAGCAGTCTGAACCCCAGGCGTCCTGCCCCCGAAGTGGCAGGGGTGGATGCTGAAGGTGCAGGCTGCCCTGCGACCTCACGCCTGACGGGGCTCCCACAAAGGAAGGATCCGCAGGGTCTCAGGAGGCCCGGCCCCACCGCCCCACGTTCTTGTCCACAAGCTGCTCCTCCAGAGCCGGGCAGGAGGGCCGTCCGGACAGCTGCTGTCTCCACCAGGCAGGTGCGGGTTAGAACCCGCACAGACAGACGGAGGGGGCGCAGGATGAGCAGAGGGGTCCCCACGATGGAGCAGGCCAGGTGGGACCCTCACCAGCCCCTCCCGTGAGGACTGCTGGCCCCCCACCCTTCATGCTCGGACGGCCTGTGTGGGCCGCGGGGAGAGCCGCAGGGGTCGCCCCGGGGACCGTCTGTCACCCCAGCGCCAGTGGCTCTCATCAGAAGCAGCAGCCGGCCGGGCCCCTGGACCCCCCGCCCTCAACACGCAGCACCCCCAGCACGTGAGTCGAGCCTGGCCTCAACCAAGGGGCGCCAGGTTCCGAAGGCCTCCTGCCGGAAAAACTAAGGCTGTCACATAGCTCAGCAGTGACTGTCTGTAGCAACATGCTGTACTTTTCTTAGGCAGAACATATTGAGTTAAATGAAATGCATTCTTTAGATGGATTTCATTTGTTTCTTGGCGCTAAGATGGCGCACGTGGCTCCTCTTGTTTCTGCTGGCCACTGGGGTCTGTGAAGCCGGGACAGAGGAGTGCCCTCCACTGTCATCGCGGGGACTCTGTGGGGGCTTGACCAGCGCTTTGAGGGGCAACCCCAGCCAGCTGCACATTGTCCAAAATGGCGCCCAAACCGGGGCGTCAGGGGGGATGGGGGATGGAGGCAGGGGGAGGTGGGGAGAAGAAAGGAGACAGGGAGAGATGGGGGGGTTGGGCGGAGCTCCTTAGGGACATCAGGAGATTCCTCCAGGTCTTTATTTCCCTCCCCTAATCCTGAAGTCCCTAGAGGCTGTGCCAGCAGGGGTGTGGGTAACCAAGGGCTATGTAGATTTATCTCAGCACAGTTCTCTAGGGGGCCTGGGGACAGGTGGAGGGCACAAGGGACCCCCTCATCAGCACCACGCAGGACGGCCGTGTCACTGCACCCTGGATGCTCGTGCAAGCCTGAGCACGGGAGTGTGAACAAACAGAAGTAAACCTTCACCCTTTGGATCCAGCTCTGCCTCAGGGACACCATTTCACTCCATCTGTAACCCCATCTTCCCAATAACACTTCCCTTTTTTTTTTTTAATTTAAATTATTTATTTATTTTACTTCACAACATTGTATTGGTTTTGCCATACATTGTCTTGAATCTGCCATTAGTGTACATCTGTTCCCCATCCTGAACCCCCCTCCCTCCCCATCCCATCCCTCTGGGTCATCCCAGTGCACCAGCCCCGAGCATCCTGTATCATGGATCGAACCTGGACTGGAGATTCATTTCACATATGATAATTTACATGTTTCAATGTCATTCCCCCATATCATCCCGCCCTCACCCTCTCCCACAGAGTCCAAAAGACTGTTCAATACATCTGTGTCTCTCTTGCTGTCTCACATACAGGGTTATCATTACCATCTTTCTAAATTCCATATATATGCATTACTATACTATATGGGTATTTTTCTTTCTAGCTTACTTCACCCTGTATAGTAGGCTCCAGTTTCATCCACCTCATTAGAACTGATTCAAATGTATTCTTTTTAATGGCTGAGTAATATTCCATGGTGTATATGTACAACAACTTTCTTATCCATTCACCTGCTGATGGGCATCTAGGTTGCTTCCATGTCCTGGCTATTATAAACAGTGCTGCGATGAACATTGGGGTACACATGTCTCTTTCAATTCTGGTTTCCTCAGTGTGTATGCCCAGTGGCGGGATTGCTGGGTCATATGGCAGTTAACTTTAAAATATCAGTTCAGTTCAGTCACTCAGTTGTGTCCGACTCTTTGGAACCCCATGGCCGGCAGCATGCCAAGCCTCCCTGTCCATCACCAACTTCCAGAGCTTGCTCAAACTCATGTCCATCATGTCAGTGATGCCATCCAACCATCTCATCCTCTATCGGCCGCTTCTCCTCCTGCCTTCAATCTTTCCCAGCATCAGGGTCTTTTCTGGTGAGTCAGTTCTTCACATCAGGAGGCCAAAGTCTTGGAGCTTCAGCTTCAGCATCAATCCTTCCAATGAATATGCAGGACTGAGTATTTAAACTATAGCTGCTTATTAATTTGGAGGATGCACATGTCCACCCAGGCTTTACCTGTGGTGTCCTGGCATCTCGGTGTCTACATTTGATATCTTGGCCGTGATCTTGGCCAGTCAGGCCGTTTTTTGCAATTGTATCTGCCCTGCTCACCTCATGCTGTCTTTGGTGGCTGTATAATTAAAGAGCAAAGATTTTCTCTCCCTTGGCTGCACAAGGTGAAAAATGTGCGCTGTTTCCACACTTCAGGGCCCCAGCTGCTACAAGCATTAAAGATTACTTAAAACGTAAATTCATGGCATTGTGATCACAGTGGATGGTGTTGTGGTAAATGAATTTCACTGTAAACTGCTGTTTTAAATTAAAATGTGGCTTATTAGAAATATCAGGGAAGTAATACAGAAAGAAGTCAGGTTTCACATAATCGTCCCCAAAGCTGGTCTTGTCTTCTGTTTGCCTGCCTGTAGCTTGCCTCCCTCCCATGCCTGCTGGGATCTCTGCAGGGTTAGTGCTGGGCACTGCCCTGGGGCAGCCTGCGCAAGCCGACAAAGATGAGACGTTCACCACCTTCTGCTCAGTCGGCAGAGGGTGCGTGGGGGAGGGCCAGGTGGGGGAGGGGCTGTGACGAAGCCGCGAGGGACGTTCTTTGAGCAACAGAGGAGGAGCAGGAATATGAAAGGACACACACAAATGCTGGGGGCCTGACTGACGGATCTAAGCCAGCAGGTATTGAGATGATAGCAGTTCAGAACCTGGGTACAAGAGGCTTCCACGGGGGAAGGGCACCCCTTTCTCAAGCATGTGTGGAGAATGACTGCCTGCCCTCTACTTGGACATTTGCTATGGTGGAGAACTAGACACTTTTAAAATATCCCCTTCCATTTCAGGACGCACATTCAAGTCTTCTCCCGGCTAAAAGCCTGAAAATCATGCCTTCAGTTTGGACATGCCAACCTGGAAATCTGACGACTTCAGGAGAAGATTCATGATAGATGAGGCAGCTTGGGCTGGGTGGTGGGCATCAGGCCACGACCAGAACCACCAGGCGTGTGGGCCCTGGACAAGGAGGACCAGGGCAGGGCCGCTTACCTGTGAGGGATGGGGTGGGGTGACTCAATGATGGGCATTTGTAAAATCGGGGCCTGACCAGCAAGGCCATGTGGCCTCTTTAGAGGTCTGTGAGCAGCAAGGCAGAGGAACCAGAGATCAAATTGCCAACATCCGTTAGATTATCAAACAAAACAAGAGAGTTCCAGAAAAACATCTATTTTTGCTGTATTGACTATGCCAAAGCCTTTGACTGTGTGGATCACCACAAACTTAAAGAGATGGGAATACCAGAGCACCTGACCTGCCTCTTGAAAAATCTGTATGCAGGTCAGGAAGCAACAGTTAGAACTGGACATGGAACAACAGACTGGTTTCAAATAAGAAAAGGAGTACGTCAAGGCTGTATATTGTTACCCTGCTTGTTTAACTTATATTCAGAGTACATCATGAGAAACGCTGGGCTGGATGATGCACAAGCTGGAATCAAGATTGCCAGGATAAATATCAATAACCTCATATATACAGATGACACCACCCTTATGGCAGAAAGTGAAGAAGAACAAAAGAGCCTCTTGATGAAAGTGTAAGAGGAGAGTGAAAAAGTTGGCTTCAAACTCAACATTCAGAAAACTATGATCATGGCATCTGGTGCCATCACTTCATGGCGAATAGATGGGGAAACAGTGGAAACAGTGACAGACTATTTTGGGGGGCTCCAAAATCATAGCAGATGGTGACTGCAGCCATGAAATTAAAAGACACTTACTCTTTGGAAGAAAAGTTATGACAAACCTAGACAGCATATTAAAAAGAAGAGATGTTACTTTGCCAACAAAGGTTCATCTAGTCAAGGCTATGGTTTTTCCAGTGGTCATGTATGAATGTGAGAGCTGGACTATAAAGAAAGCTGAGCGCCGAAGAATTCATGCTTTTGACCTGCGGTGTTGGAGAAGACTCTTGAGAGTCCCTTGGACTGCAAGGAGATCGATCCAACCGGTCCATCCTAAAGGAGATCAGTCCTGAATATTCACTGGAAGGACTGATGCTGAAGCTGAAACTCCAATCCTTTGGCCACCTGATGTGAAGAACTGACTCATTTGAAAAGACCCTGATGCTGGGAAAGATTGAAGGCAGGAGGAGAAGGGGATGACAGAGGATGAGATGGATGGATGGCATCACCAACTCATTGGTCATGAGTTTGAGTAAACTCCAGGAGTTGATGATGGACAGGGAGGCCTGGCGTGCAGTCCATGGAGTTGCAAAGAGTCGGACGTGATTGAGCGACTGAACTGAACTGAGCAGCAAGTGAAATGGTGCTGGAAACATTTCAGGGAGATTCGTTTGCTCTCAGATTGTATGGAGACCATGGAGGTCATCTGATTCATTGTTACACCGGCTAACAGCTCCTGCAGAGATCCTGCCACGAGCCTGTGGAATGGGCGCCCTGTGCAGATCTGAGTGTGGCTGGCTGGCTGCCTCTCGCCCTCTTCAGCCTAAACAGCTCCAGCATCCTGTCCTCTCTGACTGTGTCTCCTGGTTCCTCCACCGCTTGCCACACCCTGTTCCAGTGCTTCCTCACACATCAGTCCGAACAGACAGATATGATGGAGGGGAAATGCTCATCAGTGTATTTCTCACAAGCCCCAGACATCCAGTAACTAAACTAGCACCAGGCAACAACAACCAAGGCTGCAGAGGAAGCAAGCAGGTGGTTCTCACCCAGAGGAACCCCTGGCTGGATGGAGGGAGAGGGACAAGTGATAATATGCGTGCAAAAGGAGCATGGTGGCCACGACCCAGGCCTTACAGGGGGGCAGTTGGTCCACAGTGGAAAGCCCACTCCAGCTCAGGGAGAGACTTTCCAAAAGCCCTAATAAGGAACTGGACTCTCGGCCGAGTCTTGAAAGGTGTGCGGGACCTGCAGGGGCAGGGACGTCTTCCCCAGCAGAGGAAGAGTGGAGCGTCTGCCCTGAAGTCAGACAGGCAGGGGGTGAGCAGGAGAGGAGGCACCGGCCTTGCATCCATCACGGGTCTCTCTGAACCGCAGAGGAAGGTGAGGAAACAGAGGCAAGAAATGTTAGGTGTGTCTCGCACATTTGGGAGCAGTAGGGAGTCCCTACTTTGTACCGTCAACTTAATGTGGAATTTTTTTCCTCCCTGAGAGATAGAAGTGTTGCAGTAGAGGATTCGGGAAGAGCACCCAAACATACACCATTCTTGACTTAGCCGCCCCTCTACACTCTTTACCCACGAGTAAAGCAAGCGAGACACTCCGGAGATTTTAAAATGACAAGGTCTCTGGGACGTATAAGAAGAAAAGAGGATATTCTAAACAGCTATGGTGGGTTGCAGAACAGTCTAGCAACTGTGAATTTTGAGAGGTTGAAAAATCATTTCAAAGAAGTTAACTTTGGCCTTTACTTCATATTTATGTCTATCTGAAAACTCTTCATTCTTAAGATGAAATTTATAAAGTTCTTGAAAGGTAGCTTTTCTTCCTATTAAAGAAAAAAAAAAGACACATTGGCAATTCTTAGCACTTTGAAGATACAATTCCATTGTATCCTGGCTTCCATACTTACCATGGAGAAGTCAGATGCAAGCCTAACTGCAATCATTCTTTGGTGTATAATGTCTTTCCTCCAGACACTTTCTGGAAAAGGATCTTAGTCATTTATCTGTTTATTTTTGGCTGTGCTGGGTCGTGGTTGCTGCTCGGGCTTTGCTCTGGTTGTGGACAATGGGGGCTCCTCTCTAGTTGCGTGCATGGCCTTCTCCCTGGGGTGGTCTCTCTTGTTTCAGAGCACGGGCCCTAGAGCACACGGGTTTCCGTGGGGGCGGCATGTGGGCTCAGGAGTTGGTGGCGCACGGACTTGGTTACTCCAGGGCATGTGGGATCTTCCAGAACCAGGAATTGAACCCAGGTCCCCTGCATTGGCAGGCAGATTCCTTACCACTCAGCCACCAGGGCTGCCCTCCTCCAGACACTTTTAAGATCTTTATTTGTCTTTCAGGTTCACTGCCTTGCACTCAGATGGTGCAGATTTTCATTCGTATGACGTGCTTTGGATTTGTGGTTCTGCATCTAGGAAATCTTGTTTCTCACCAATTTTATACAGTTCTCAGCTATTAACTCTCTACCTGTTCCCTGTCCTTCATCCACACACTTATCTCCTTTGTGAGCCCCCACTAATAATATATTAGGCATTCTTACACTACCTTAATAACCGCCAAACTCTGTTCACATTTCTTGTTTCTTTGACTCTGCTACATTCTGGGTAAGGTAATTTTTTCAGGATTTTCCTCTACTTCACTTATTCTCTCTTCATCTCATCTGTGTCAGATCTGCTGTTAAACTCATCCTTCAGACTGTTTTTGTACTGTTATATTTTTTTTCATTTAGAGAAATAAATGAATACTATTTTTCTTCTGGTATATGTGGTTGTTTTCAGTTATGTATATTACAGTGCTTTATTTTGTAACACTCTACTGAAGTACAGTTGACATACAGTAAGCTTATATATTTAAAGTACAACCTGACACATTTTGACTGATGCCTATAATTAATAAATCATTATCACAATCAAAATAATAAACATATCCTAGTTTGTGCATTCTCTTATTGATGGACATTTGATCTGCTTCTAACTTTGTATGTTCAGTCACTCAATTGAATCTGACTATTTGCAACCCCATGGACTATACAGCCTGCCAGGTTCCTCTGTCCCTGGCATTTTTCCAGGCAAGAATACTGGAATGGGTTGCCATTTCCTCCTCCAAGGGATCTTCTTGACTCAGAAATCAAACCTGCATCTCCTGCATTTGCAGGCAGATTCTTTTATCACTGTGCCACCTGGGAAGCCTTGTTTCTAACTTGGGCTATTACAAATAAAGTTATTCTGAATATTTATATGCAAGATTTTTTATATAGTTATGCTTCACTGGTGAATTCTGCCAAATCTTTAAGGAGGAAATTATACTATTCTACACAAACATTTTTCAGAAAATTGAAAAGGAGAGAAGCCATTATGGAAGCTTTTTAAGAAGTTAAACATACACCTATGAAATGACCCAACCATTTCACTCCTAGGTATTTATCCAACAGAAATGAACAGTGTGGGGCACTCTGGATCAGACCTCTCCCTTCTGGGCCGGTTATCACGCATACCGGCGAACACTTGCCACTGACGGACAGCCTTCTCCCTTCCCCAGAGTAGGGTCCTTTGCCCCTCCTGGACTGTGCCCTTACCCCTCATATTTCAGTGGCCTGTATCCTGCAACAGCTTTTGGAGAAGAATGCATAGGTAACAAATGTTCTGAGACTGTTTACAAGGGAAACATCTTGATTCTTTACAAGGAAAACATCAGGTATAAGGATCCTTTCCTTATACCTAATGACAGTTGGGCTGGATAGAATCTTCTTCAGGATTTTTAATGCATTTCTTCACATTCTTTTTGTTTCTGGTCTTTCAGTGAAAAGAATCTGAAACCATCTTGGTTCTTAGTCTTTTCTTTACAGAAGCTTCTATTTGTTTCCGACATCCTGAAATTTATAAAGAAATGCCTTGATCTGAATCTATGTCACCCATTTTTCTGGGACACCAAACATTCTTGGAAGTTCTCTTGAATTATTTCATTGATGATTTCATCCCCTCTGTTTTCTCTTTTGCTAGGTTTTTTTTTTTTTTTTTCTTTTTGGAACACTTATTATTTAAATGTTGGTCCATTTTCTTTAATTTTGTCTTTTTTTCTTCTCTATTTTATTTGCTTCCTCAAATTCATCTTCTAATCATTTAATTCTTTTTTAAAATTTCTGCAGTTTTTTTTTTCCAATTTTTCTTTTTTTCTTGCTGAATTTTCCTTTTTACAGCAGTCTCTCTTTGTTTCATGAGTACAACCTTTTTCTTTAACTTATTCAGAATACTAAAGACCTTCCCCTCCAGATCTCTGAGGCAACCTAGGGGGCATCACACCAGGAGGATTAGAAATAGCTTTATCGCAGATGTGACAAGATAGAAGGGAAGAGAAAGCGGGTCCTGTGGTGACGCTATTTCAAAGGGGGAACAAGTCCCCATCAGTTCCACCAGCAGCCGTGGAAGGTGAGACTTTCTAATTGAAATGATGACACTCACGAAGGTCACTTAGCAGTGGTTCTGGGGATGGGCAATTATGAACCTTTTGGAATTATTTTATTTGCATTATGTAAATATCAGCAGAATATGGCTGCCCAGTCTCTGAGGAGGTCACCTGTCCACCAATATTTTCCTTCTACCCTTCACACTGAGCCTCCAAGTAAAAATCCTACCTTTGCCCTGAGTCCCTGTCCCCTTGAAGGGTCGGCTCATCACACACTTACAGGCAACGAGGACTCCGAGCTCTAAGTTGACAGCTGCTCTGTGTCCTCAGCGAGAAACGTTGCCAGATACAGTGACATGCTGGCTGCTGCAGAAATGGTAGTTTGCACCAAGTGATGAGACCACCTGCTCTGCAGTAGCTGCATGTCTGGGAAGACTTGGGTTTGTTCAGAGTTTGCATAAAGCTGTGCATAGTGTTCATCACACCATGGGGTTCAAGGGCTCCTTGCTCCCCATCTCAGGACCCAGTCCATGCACAGTCAGTTGTTATCAGACAGAGCAGGGCCCCTGGAGGAGGCTTGGCTCCTACCCAAACCCGTATGCCTCCAAGGAGAGTTCAGGACGGGAGCTGTTTGAGGTGCTCATGAGAAATGGAACAAGGCCTAAATGAAAGACACTCAGGGGCCCCCCTGCCAGCCTCCAGGGGACAAAACCACTTGACTGTGGTTCATGAGCTCACAGCAAGAGGGTGGGCACACACGGGGTCTGGCACTTGAAAGTCAAGCCTACAGGAGAGGCTGGCCCTGCCAGGAGACTTAGGGACTCACATGGTGCTCAGTGAAGCAGGCACGTCGGCCACCTTCTCAGCTGGTTACCTTGTCCTTGGTCACTGTGCAGAGGGACAGGCCAGACCGCCAAGACCCCGCGGACTCCAGGCTGCAGGCCAGGCCTCGCCTCCAGGCCTCAGTGTGGGGCTGCATGCTCAGTTTCTCCCCCTCTGCCATGTGAGCCTCACCAGCCTTTGTTTTCCCCTGGCTTCGCGCAGGGTTTCACCAATGGGACTGAAGACATCTGAAGTCCGTCAACCCCATTGTCCAGTCCTGGGCTTCTGATGTGAGTTTAAGTGATACACCAGTACTCTGGGTGCAGGCCTCTTACTCAGAGCTCAGAGCCACAAATGCCAGCTGCTCTCCCTCACCCAGGAAGGCCCTCAGCACAGTCTGGGGAACAGCCCCATCCTTGGATTCAGGAGGGCTTTCAGCTGCAAATGGCCGTGGCTGTCTGGGACCCACATGACTCCCTTGATGGCTCAAGAGGCTGGACTCCAAGGCAGCTACCAACAGCACAGGCTGTTTCCATTTCTGGAGTCCATTTCACATTCATAAGAACGTCCCCCTTCTGTTTCCCATCCACAAAGAGATTCCCTATGCATATTCATTTAATGTTAAATTGATGGATTAAATTATACCAAGCTCAAAATCAATCCTGCACATATCCATCAGAATGGACCGCATGCCCCAGTGGGGACAGAGCGCAGAAAATGCATTCAGAGACACTGATAAGTCTGGGTCCATTATGTGTCATTTTAAACAAAGAGCCAAAAAAAGCCCTTTGGAGACGCTCTATCAGCTATTAAACAGAGATGCCGCATACACGGGGAGATTGATGGTTAGCATCCCCGGCCTCCCAGTGACGATGACAGGGCAGTGCTTCTCCGTGTCGCTGTCACAGTCCACAGGCAAACAGATGCCTCTGCGCTGAGTTTTCCCTTTGTCTTCCCCGAGGCATCGTCAGTTAACAAGTGCCCGGCGGGGACCTCCCACTCTGCAGCAGCTCAGCAAGCAGACGCACAGTGTTTGCAACGATCTCGTCTTTTCACCTCCTGAAGCATCACAGGCGAATGAGTGTAGGTCAGTGGCTGGCTCTGTTTTCAGGGCCCTGGAGCACAGCAGGGGCAGCCAAGGCTGCGGGCAGAGGAGACGGACCTTAGTTACTGCCGCAATGGGATGGACAGGGGAGCTTTCTGGAAACCTGAATTCTGAGTCTCATTCTGAAGAAGATACTCCATAACAGCCTGTCCATCATCTTTCCTCTCTCCCTACTGATGAATTTCCCTGCCTTTCCTGTCACTGTTTTCAACCCGCGGCTGACTGTGATGGAAGAGACCCTAGAACACAGTCCTCATGGGGACACAGCAACGTGTCTGGAGGAAGGCGGGCAGAGGACACCCTCACCAGGACGTTTCTGTTTCTCCCGCAGCACATTTTTCTGATGCAGCCTCCATCAAATTCCATGGCCTCTCCATGATCACAAGTGTAAGCTGCTCAGTTGTGTCTAATTTTCTGCAACCCCATGGGCTGTAGCCTGCCAGGCTCCTCTATCCATGGCATTCTCCAGGCAAAAAGTACTGGAGCGGGTAGCCATTCCCTTCTCCGGGGGGTCTTCCTGACCGAGAGACTGAACCTAGGTCTCCTGCATCGCAGGCAGACTCTTTGTCTGAGCTGCCCGTGAAGCCCACAGTCACAAGGATTACACTTATTAAATTGTTCCAACAATTGGTTTTAAGTCACTTTCTTCATCAGTGAAAGTCAATATAGTAATAAAGTGTGTTTTTTTAAAAAAGATCATTGGAACTTTTACTTACTTCCACATAAGATGTAGTAGATACCAGCAGGACACATCATTATAAAATCTAAGGGGGAAAAGTGGAATAAATGACAAAAATGATAGTTTTAAAGCCTTTGGAGAGCAGTAAGAGCAGTGAGAGCCAGACAACGTGAAACTCCGGGGCTGGGCCGGAGGCAACGTGAAGCTCCGGTACCTCCCAGCACTGGAGAGATGAAGTCCCACTGCCTGAGGGGTCTGCAGCACGCATGGCAGCTCTCCCATCAAGACGCTTGCGAGGTTCTGAAGTCCCAGCAAGATAATGGCTCAAGGTGAACTGAGTCCAGCTATAATGACCACTCAACTCTAACCCAGCACAAGTCCCACTGGGGCAGGTATAATCTTCCCGGGCACTGTCTTTCTAAGGCAGAGCAGATGAAACACCTCCAGGTGAAATGACATCACCTTTAACTTGGTGGTTCTCGTAATCTTATTGTCCAGCACATAATCAAATTTTGTGAGAAATGTAAAGAGGAAAATATCAATAATAATTAATAGAAAGATAACAGAAATTAGAAATGTATTTACAGATAATTCAGATTTGGGGATCATCAAACAAAAGCTATAAATATAAGTTTAAAATAGGTAAAAATAGAATGGATTAAAGACAGGAAACTTAAATAGAGAATAGAAATCACATTCTAATTGGCATTCTACAAGGTAAAAATATGAATTTAAGAGTTCATCAGGAGGGTTTGCTAATTCATTTAATATACTTGAAAATAGGATCATACAACTGAAAGACAGATTAGTAAGTAATGCCTTAACTGAGAGCTTCCCCAGTGGCTCAGCAGTAAAGAAGCCACCTGCAATGCAGGAGACACAGCTTTCACCCCTGGGTTGGGAAGGTCCCCTGGAGGAGGGAATGGCAACCCACTCCAGGATTCTTGCCAGGAAAATCCCATGGACAGAGGAGCCTGGAGGGCTGGAGTCCATGGGGTCGCAAAGCGTTGGACACGACTGAAGTGACCAAGCGTGGCCTTAACTGAAACCCAGAGAGGAGAGTGAAATAAAACCACCCCAGACTATAAAGGGCACAGGGGATATGTTAAAGAAGCTAATTGTCAAATAATCCCATTGCACAGAGAAAGGGATGGGATGCAGCTATATATGAAGACATAATGGTTGAGTTTTTTTTTCAAAATGAAAGATATCAACACACAGGTACAAGACACACACTAACACAAATATAATAAAAACCCACACCTGGAAACATTATCATTAAACTGTTGAAAACCAATTAAGAAGGAAAAAAGTCTAAAACTTAGCCAGAGGAAAAGTGATGTGCACTTTCAAAGAGGAAGAAAGCAAGATGGATGAACGACTTTTCGAGAGAAGCTGTGGGAGTCACAGGATAATCGAATGCTATCTGTAAGTACTGAAAGAAAAGGAAAAGCACTATTAACCCAGAAACCCACGCCCAGCACAATGTCTTTTAATTGATGGAGGCAAGAAAAGATGTTTTTGTAATCAAACAAAATTATAAAAATTTATCTCCATTAGATCTACATTACAAGGCATAATCAGACAAGTTTTTTTTCATCAAGGAAGGAAAGGCAGCCTACAGTACATGAAGCCACAAAGAGCACGAGAAGGGACACATTTCAGAGTGAGTCTGAGAGTTATTAATTGTTTAAAGCAATAACAACAAAGACATTTTGCAGCATGCCCAATGAAGGCAGAAATAAAATCTAACACCAATAGCACAAAAAGCAAGAGTGGGCACATGACAAAAAACCCTAATAAGAATCATCAGCTGTTCAGGAAGCACAGTATTAATTTAAAGTGGACTTCTATAAATCAAGTATGCATACTTGAAACTACAGAGAAATGAGAAATAGATAACCATAATGCCAGTAGAGAAGGATGGACATTAGATAATAAAAATACTTGCTTAACCCAAAAATGGAAAGAAAGAATAAAAGAATAGATGACAGACAGAACGAACAGAAAAAATCAGGGGATGTTGGGCCAAGCACTTAGCCATGGATGTGAAAGTGAAAACGGCCCAGTCGTGTCTGACTCTATGCACGCCCATGGCCATACAGTCCGTGGAGTTCTCCAGGCCAGGACACTGGGGTGGGTAGCCGTTCCTGTCTCCAGGGG